>PVJI01024239.1:0-22265 GCA_004026765.1 Micronycteris hirsuta
CATACATAATTCACCATTGTCTGTGTTAAAGAGACCCAAATTTTGTCCTTTGGAATTCATATATCTGCATGTTAGCATCCCTTTAGAGCAATAAAAAAGTATAAAAATAAACGTTTTTATCCATTACCCGCATTCTACCACTAGTCTACAAAACACGTATTTATACGTGTCCCGCACTCCACTACCAGTCAACGTAAAACGTATACGTACATTTCCCACGTACAATGTGATATTTAATACAAGAAGCTTAACTAAAATACGTACATAAACATATATATAGCAATTTTATTATATGTATATATATGTGTGTGTGTATATATATATATATAATTGGAAGGTGGCAGCACTATGTTGGAAAGATGAGTTTTGAGAATAATGGGAATCTATAAAACTATAAAGAGTTACAGGTTCTAGAAAGCCTTAAGTAAAATATGGCATAATTAACAACTGAAATTAAGATACTTGGAGAGCATATCTCTAACTCTAGAACTTGTTAACAAGTAGGAAAACAATATATTTCTAAACCATATAGTTTGATAATATTTAAGTTCTAGTCACAACACAGTTGTCCATTTTTTATCTTATTTTAAAAATCAATGGGAATATATGATTCATCTTATTAAATCTTCTGAGCCACAAATTTTGACACCAAGGAGCAATGTACATACCATTCATGTTGAAATCAAAACAAAAAGTTTCATATTCACTTATATTTAAGTGCTCATAATTCTGGCCAATAAATAAGCACACAAAAGAATGACAGTTTACAGGGAAAAAAATGGCATTTACACACTTGAGAAGATGCTAAAAGTCACTAGTAAAGAGGGTGCAAAGTTACAATAATACATGTACATACTATTTTTTTTTACCTATCAGATTACAAATAACCAAGCAAAACATATATGCTATTGGTGAGGATTTGTAGAAATAGGCACTTCCAAGCATTACTCATAGAAGTAAAGTGGTATAGTATTTATAGAGGACAACTTGACAATATTTATCAAAAGTACAAACACATTTACTATTTGATGTAGTAAGATCAAGATTAAAAATTTACTCTGCACGAGTGCCAGGAGACAGCTTCTTCCTGGGCAATCTCCAGAGGCCAGGCAGCAGCACTGCACCCTCTCAGCCCTCCCCTACACAGAGCCACAAAGCAGTGAAGCAGGTTGCCCTGCCCTGGCAATTACCTAAGGCTCTGCCCCACACAATTTACAGGTGCCTTTTCTACAACAGGACACACTACTAAGACAGGGAGTCAAAGCAGCTCTCCCTAATATACAGAAACAAACACAGGGAGGCTGCCAAATTGAGGAGACAAAGACATATGGCCCAAATGAAAGAACAGAACAAAACTCCAGGAAAGGAACTAAATTAAATGAAGATAACTGACCTATCAGATGCAGAATTCAAAACACTTGCATGGGTATGCTCAAAAAACTCATGGGGTATTGCAACAACATAAGAAAAGACCCAGGCAGAAATGAAGGTTGCATTAAGAGAAATAAAGAAAAATCTACAGGATACAAACAAAGAAGAAAAAAGCATTCAATCAAAAGAGCAAGAAGAAAAAAGAATTCACAAAAAACAAGAACAGAATGAGAAGCCTCTGAGACATCTCCAAAAGTGCCAACATCCAAATCATAGGGTTTTCAGAAGGAGAAGAGGAAGAGCAAGAAATGGAAAAGTTATTTGAAAAAACAATGAAAGATAACTTACCTAATTTGGTGAAGGTATAGACATACAAGTTCAGGAAGTACAGAGTCCCAAGGAAGTTGAATCCAAAGAGGACCACAGCAAGGGACAATATAATTAAAATGCCAAAGGTTAAAGTGAGAATCTTAAAAGCAGCAAGAGAAAAGGAGACAGTTACCTACAAAGGAGTTCCCATAAGACTGTCAGTTGATTTCTCAAGAGAAACTGTACAGAGAAGAAGGGACTGGCAAGAAGTATTAAAAGTGATGAAAAACAAGGACCGACAACCTAGATTACTTTACCAGCAAAGCTATCATTTAGAATGGAAGGGCAGATAAAGTGATTCCCAGACAAGGTAAAATTAAAGGAGTTCATCAGCACCAAGCCATTATTACATGAAACATTAAAGGGAACTATATAAGGAAAAGAAGATCGAAACTATGAACATTAAAATAGCAATAAATTCACAACTATCAACAACTGAAGCTAAAAACAAACTAAGCAAACAAGCAGAACAGGAACAGAATCATAGAAATGGAGATCATATGGAGGGTTATCAACTGGGAGGGGCAAGGGGGGGAATGGGCAAAAAGGTACAGGAAATAAGAAGTACAAATTGGTAGGTACAAAATAGACAGGGGGATATTAAGAACAGTATAGGAAATGGAGTAGCCAAAGAACTTATATGCATGACCCATGGACATGAACTAAGGTAAGGGATTGCTGGAGGAATGGGGGGACCAGGTAGAGAGGGACAAAGGGTAGAAAGTTGGGACAACTGTAATAGCATAATCAATAAAATACATTTAAAAAAAATTTACTCTGCAGATTATATTTGCAGAGTTACAAAATACCACATGTACAAAGCTATTCACTGTGGCATTATTGGTTTATTAAAATATTTTGTCATTACAAACTCTGTAATACATACACATTAGGATCCTATTCAGACATAAGAAAGAGAATGCTCTGCATCTCAATAAAGATCTCCAGTATATCTTAGGAGGAAATGTCAACATATGTAACAGTGTAAATATGTTATCTTTGTATAAGGTAAAATTGTGTGTGTTTTTTGTTTACCCTGGACCCTATTAAAACAAACAAAAATTTTATAAAAGTTGTTTTCTGTAGGAGGTGGTGAGGGTAGACTAAATAGGAATGCAAATGGGAGTCATGTTAGAAAACCCTTCTACATTGTTTTGTATATATTATCTCCTCAAAATAAACTACATAGAAAGAAACACTCTTCCTCTGCAACACTCTGGCATGAACATTTATAAAAATGTACTAGAGAATGTGGTATACGATAGTGAATTATTGGGGGGAAAATCATTTTTCCTGATAGTAAACTCAGTGCAAGTGCTGCCATAAGAACTAAAACTGATTAAACATCCAATCCTGTAATTCAGGTTCTCAACAGATCCGTATTTTCCTTTGCTAAAAGGCCACTGACAGAGGGGAGAAAAAGCACTGCAGACAAATCAAAAACTATAGAAAAAACATAACATAAAACATAATATTCATTAGAGTCTAATACAAAGACAATCATTGCCAATATTTTAGAATATTTCTATAGACTCTTGTTCCCTCTGTTCTTTTTCATACACAGTATATTAATATCTGATACATGATATTAGACATGCTGGCATTAAACATGCTGAAACACAGTATCTGAGACATGAATATTCTAGAATAAACACTGTAGAAATTTTCATAGATCATAGACTAAAGAGAATGTAAAGAGAAGCTTGATTCTTTCTTGCACTTAGTTATTCAAAATTTTTTATTAGATACCTACAATGTGCCAAGCACTGTGTTGTGCCCTGGGAACACAGTTCTAAGCAGGGTAATTTACCCTGGCCTTCACACTGCTTACGGTCTGTAGCAGAGGTTCTCAAATTTGGGGCCTCAAGATCACTTTATACTTTCAAATTTTGATCACCCTAAGCACTTTTATTCATATGAGTAATAGCTATCTATATTTATCATACTAATCATTAAAACTAAGAAAATTTAAAGTATTTAATTCATTTAATGAGTAATAGACCCATAATATGTTAACATAAATAGCATCTTTGAAATGAAAAAATAACATTTTCTGAAGCAAAGGTCAGTGATAGAAAAGGCCTTTTATTATTATTTTTGTACATTTTGCAAATCTTTTTAATATCTGAGTCAAAAGAAGAAAGCTTGATTTTCATATCTGTTACAGCATTCAACATGTTGCAAAATGTGGTTTGGTTGAAATCTATGAAGAAAAGAGTGGCCTCACACAGATGCATGGCTGGAAAACAGAAGAGTATTTTAATAGTATTTTCAGGTATTTGAGAAAATTCTCCTTAATGCTCTACCAAATTTCAAATGGCAGTTTCTTGAGGTTAGCTGCTAGCTGAAAACATATAAAAAAACATTTCATATTTTGTTATATGAAATAGTTTGTACCTTTTTTAAAAGAAAAAAAGGGCAAGGGAGGGAGAAAGAGAAGGAGAGAAACATCAGTGTGAGAGAGAAACATCAATTGGTTGCCTCTTGCATGCGTCCTGACCTGGGCCTGAACGCTCCAGCCAGGTATGTGCCCCAAATGGGAATCGAAACGGCGACCCTTCGGTTTGTGGGATGATGCCCAACCAACTGAGCCACACCAGCTGAGGCTACCTTGTACTTTGAGTGGATATTTTAACTATGTGTGATTTTGTAACAGTATGCATTGGTTATTTGGAAATTATGGGTTCACTAAGTAATGCAGACCTTTAAAACATTGATACTTTTCAGTATTCAATATTAAAAAATCAAACTCATTAATTTCTCCATGAATGTCAATCTCATGCCGGCAGATATAAGTTTTATAAAAATTATAATTTTTACTTAGGAACCAAATTTTTTCACTGGTAACAAACACTGTTAGTTGTTTGTCTTGAGTGATAGGTTTACTTCACTGATGTTTGAGAAAAATGTCTGCAAAATACTCAAGCCTGGGTGACCATAGATTTTTAGCCATTCTTTTTAGTAAACATTATGTTTCACAAAAAAGGCAGCTTGTTCTTTGAATTGATTCATTCAAGTACTTTATACACATACCCCATTTCATCACCTAGAACGTTAATATACACCTTGCATATAACAAACGTTTTAAACCATGAAAATTAACTAGTATATTCCAACAGCTGAAGTAGTGTCCATAAAACATTTTCAAGGTTGTTGAAAATTAAAAGTTTACCAAATTCATCTGACAGATCATTTCTTCTGCAAATATGGATATTAAGGAGAAAAAATCTACGACAGTTCAAGAGATTACAAAGCTTTTAACAATGTGATAAGTCAGCATTATAAAAATAATTTCAAAAGCCACATTCACTAAATATTGCTGCTTGATTGAAATCAGTAAAGTCAAGTAACAGTATTTATTTCAAGGAATCTACTAGTTCTGACTTTCCAAAAATAAATGCTATTTTAGGCTAAAACACAGAGTATTCTAAAAGATTTACATTTATATCCAGATTTTTCCATATCAGAAACCAAACTGTATTCATTAGATATTTTTTTCCTGAAAATGTTTCTTGGATCACTTTAGTTGGTTTAGGAAACATTATTTTCATATCCAAGTATAAAACTCTTCTAATGGAAGGCTAAAAAGTAGCATTATTCATAGAATGAATAGTATTGTCCAAATTTTAATACAAAGAAATTTATTGGTGTCCAGTATTTCATGCTGGATTTTAAACTCAATTAAAATAAAGCCTCCTGAAACTATCAGCACTGAGAACTCTGCTACAGGCCCCAATCACCGCAAAATAAATAAGTAAATAAATAAATCACAGCAAATAAGAAATAAAAAAGATAACTTATTTGTAGCACATAGATTATATATCTAGGGAATTCAAGAAAACAAACCAAAAAAAACTATTAAAATCGGTAAGAAATTTGAGAAAAGAGGCTAGATACAAGATTTATATTAAAAAACCAAAGCATTTCTATATGCTAATAATAACCAATTAGAAGAAGCCATGGCAATAGGGTGGGGAGAAGCCCATTGAAAATTAAAATACTTAAAATGCCTATAATAAACATAATAAGAAATGTGGAAACCATATACCAAGAAAAGACTTCATATAACATCCAGAAACTAACTATATGGGAAACAAAGGGAGTACATAAAAACCTAAACCCTCTGTATGATACTGCAATGTTGAAAAGTGAGATAAATATAAGACAAAAGATTATCGTCCATATCAAAGAGTTGCTAAAAAATTAACAAAGTTCAAAAAGTAACTGAAATCTAAAAACAATTAAGAAATAGGTAATTAACAGAAAACAAATAGGCAATCAACTATTAAACTTCATCAAATAATCTATACACAGCTTTTAAATGAACTACTTTTTCAGTTTTATCAAACTGGCGAAAAGAGAAGTTCTACTAAACAGTATTAAAGAGGGAAATAGGTCTTAATATACATATTTACATACTCCCCCTAATGTATGAGGTATACTGTTAGAGAGGGAAATGTGTTTTAATCTATATAGTGCCCCCTTATCTGTGGGGAATTTATTCCAACACCCCCAAGTGGATGCCTGAAACCACAGATAGTACCAGGTCCTTTATATGAGATCTGTCTGGAAAGTATCCAGCCATGTACTATGAAACATACAGATTTTTACTGAAGAAGATACAAGAAACATCGTACATAAGCCAATGATGCCTCAGTCCCCTTAAAAGTAGTTACCCTGGGACTTAACGTTTCTCCCAGTGTCTCTTTCACTGCTCAAAAAACTGCAAAATCCTCTGTTAAAATCACCATCAGCTGCTCCATTGTCTTTTCCTGAATCTCATCAACAGCCTGAAACTACCTCCCTTTGGGAAAGACAGGCATGTGCTCCAAATGGGAATTGAACTGGTAACCCTCCCCTTCGGGAAAAGACAGAAGTTGCAGGGCACCAAATCTGGGCTGTAGAGTGGCTGAGTCACCTGGGTGATTTGATGTTTTGCCAAAAAACTCTGCATGAGACATGATGCATGAGAGGGCGCATTATCGTGATGAAGCTGCCGATCACCAGTTGCCCACAGACGTGGCTTTTTGTTGTATCTCTCAACCGATGAAGAACATTGAGGTAATACTCCTTATTAATTGTTTGTCTTGGAGGGGCGTACTTGTGATGAACAACACATTCCCAATCAAAACCACAGTCAACACGGTCATGATCTTGCTGTGACTTTGCCACACCTTCTTCAGACATGAGAAACAGCCAACTTCCATTGGAATGACTGGGCCCATCGTGATGACTGGGCTTTCATTTTCAGATTATAGCCATAGACCCACCATTCATCTCTGTTTACGACCTTCTGAGGAAATCTGGTTCATTGATAAGAGGTTTGAATCAAGTCATTAGCGACTGCAACACGATATTCCTTCTGTTCTGGTAGCAGAAGCCACGGATCAAATTTTGCCACAACACATTTCATGTCAAGATCCTGTGTTAAAATCTCAGACACAGTAGTGTTTGGAATCCCCAGGATCAGCTTCTAGTTCTTACACTGTCAGTTGCCCATCTTTGTTGATGGCAGCCCGTACACGTTTAACATTCTCAGGTGTTCTGACTTTTGCAGGCCTTCCAGAACATGGATAACTTTCAACAGATTCTCCACCCTCTTTGAAGTGTTTGTGCCACATTTTTATTTGCCCTGCACTCATTGCATCTTTCCTGAAAGCTCTCTGAATCCTCCAAATAGTTTCCATGGAGGTATGTTCAAGCTTAAGGCAAAATTTGATGCTGACTACTTGGTCAGTCATTTTGAATGCCGTGGACATACAGTACACGTGCTCACTCAATGGCATCCACTGCCCCCACTGACTAGTACAGTGAAGTTGTCATTGTTCATGCATGCGCATTCCGTCCACTCTCCTTGGCTACTACATTACACTGATGTGCAAACCATTCTTGTTACAGTAACAATGGCTAGACTTTTTCCAGACAGGCCTTATATGCTATGTTTTTTCTATATGTGCCTACCTATGATAAAGTTTCCTTTATAAGTTAGGCACAGTAAGAGATGAACAACAATAATAACAGAATAGTTATAATAATATAATGTAATAAAAGTAATGTAAATAGCTTTGGGGCCTATATTAAGTAAAATAAGGGTTACTTGAACACAAGCACTGTGCTACCACAAGAGTTGATCTGATAACTAAGAAGGCTACCAAGTGACTAGTGGGTAAGTAGCTTACACAGTGTGGATACACGAGGCAAAGGCATAAATCACGAAGTGGGGTGCGGTGAGATTTCATCACACTACTCAGAACGACACAACATAAAACTTATGAATCGTTTATTTCTGGAATTTTTCATTAAACATTTTTGGAGTATGTGTATCATGGGTAACAGAAACTGTGGAAAATGAAATCACAGAAAAGGAGGGACTACTGTACTATTTACGGGAATATAAACAGATACAGCTACTCTGGCCAGCAATATGGTACCTATGTAAATGTAAAAATTTTCACAGCCATTCTATTTCTTTGCACATATTTTATGGACATATGTGTACTATAAAGCATATAAAAGTACCCTTACTTCAACACTTATCTTATGGAAAAAACTGGAAACAAGCTAGGATAATAGGTTATTTGTGGTATGTCAACATGGCAGAACACTGTTTCAGCCATTAAAATGGATACAGAGAGAACAACATTTCTGAGGTATGAATGTGCATTAAAATTCACCTGGTGAGCTAGGTAAAATACCCACTGCCTCCAACACAGAGATTTTGAAATTATGCTCAAGAATCTTCATTTTTAATAACCCAAAGGATTATATAAAGGTAGCAACACGGGCCACTCTGAAAAACTTTGGTCTGTAAAAGAGGGGAAAAACAATTTCTAGAATAATATGTATTCTATGACTACATTTATGTCTTTTATAATTTATTTATTGATTTTAAAGAGAAAAAGAGAAGGAGGGAGAGGAAGGGGGGGCAGAGAGACACACACACACACACACACACAACAATATTGATTTGTTTATGTCTATTTATTTATTCATTCATTGGTTGATTTTTGTATGTGTCCCCACTGGGTATCAAACCAACAACCTAGGTATGTGTCCTGACTGAGGATGGAACCCATAACCTTGGCAGATCAAGACAACACTCTAACCAACTGAGCTACCTGGCCAGGGTCACGTTTACGTTTTTAAAAAATATTTGTAGATTTAAATATGGATGATGTACGCATGAAAGTAAATTTGTGGGAAAAGTCTGAGATCACAATGATGATGATCCCTGAGGAAGGAAATTACCTATTTGGGGATGGGTAAATAAGAGGACTGTCACAGTTTATTCTATAAATTTATATAGCATTTTTTGGAATCAAGAATATACTTACATATTAAATATATAATGTTATGAAAATAAAACATAAAAAACGTAGGATTATCACCTAAAATCCTGACACGATGATGGCATTTCTTAATTACTTTTTGACTCCATGGGAGAAATTCCTTTTTATTTCCCTCATACTTATGCATGCCTCCATGCATTCTCTCAGCAGCACAGTAATCGTTCACAATCAGAATGTTGCTTCTTCACAGTATCAGGCCTCGTTCTCCTAACTAACTTATATTTAAGGGAAAATTCTCAGGGATGAGGTTTGGCTCTATTACTGTAAAACCAGTGGTTAAGCAGGGCAGACAAATGTGGGTATGAGAAACTGCTTCCTGCTGTGGTTTCTCAGTGGTAGAACACTGATGGGTAGAACGAGGGAGTCATGGTGACATTTGGGAGCATGGCCTGGCTTCCTAGGTCACCAGGCATGGCCTGGCTGTGTGGGCTGAGGGCTGAAGACGGAAGTAGGGATTAGTTTAAAACGTACATGTTATCTAGTGAAGTAGAACATTAGAAGACATGGAGTATTACCACATGCTATCATGGCACAAAACTAATTAGGTAATAACTATGGGCTTATACATAGATTTCTTGGTGAACAGGGAACAGTTCTATAAAATTTATATTTTGATAGCCCAACATTAATAAACACAAACAGCCACATAATTAACATATGATATTATAATGCGTAAGTCATAAACTGTCTTACTGATGGATAATGAGTTTAGCCTAAATTATTCTTGAAAGCTTTATAGAATTAAGAGTTATTTCATCTCAAACTCAAGTTCTACCTCTTCTAAGGGAAATGAGAGCAACTAGAATACCCTTAGCAATATTTTATGGAATCAGTTTTACAGCTAGAAAAGGAAAACAATTATGTTTTTCACCTGCTTAATTTTATAGATACAGGTGCTCTATCAATTTTCTTTCTGATTTCCATCACTTTTCCACAGAACTCTTCATTTTCACCAGATTTATGCTTTTGATTATCCAAATTACTACAAGTAAAATTACTCTAATCAACAACTAATTTTATTGCATGCTTCAAAAACTTCTACCTCCAAAATCAATCCATCCAGGAAGCCTTCTCTGACTTCAGGAATATTAGAAATTGCAGTTTGTACCACAGCCAACTTAAATTTTTCAAGTAAAATCTTCCTTTTGTCTTTATTTAGCAGCACTTACATACATAGCAATCACATCTTTTTAACTAAAACTCAGGATAAATGATCTGAGCCAAATGAGTTTTTCCAACTCATAAGCTTTTATAAATATTTAACTTAAAAATATTAAATAATAACATTATATAATCAACTGATTATACAGACAAGAAAAAAAATTAGAATTATCCTAGAAGATGACTAATGTTCTAAAAAACATGCCCAAACTGAATCTACAAATCCTCTGATTAACTGCTCCCTTTGTGGAGAGAGCAAGACAACTATCCTTCTGCAGCAGCTAACAGCTCCAGTTAAAAATTTTGTTGACATTTCATACTACTTGTTAAAGTCATTTATTTGCCAAAAGAAATGTGAGGGTACACTCTTAATGTGAAAACAAGAGGTCAGAAAAGATGGCATGTCTTCACCTCTAAGATGTAAGATGACAAAGCTGGCAGCCATTGTCAGTGGGTCCACCTGCCAGGGATGCTCCTCCCCGCCCCCTGCTGGGGCAGCAGACTGACTGTACGGTCAACAAAGAAAGAAAAACTGAGAATACATCAACAGATATATTCCCTTGGAGTTTTCCCACCAAATTAAATAAGTTAATTGGTGAGCAAATGATTTGCCTTATTCAAATTGAAGGTACAGGGCATATTTTAAGAATAAACTATTATAGAACATTCCCATAGGTAATAAAACCCCAATATAGGGTTAGAGCCCCAATAGGTTGCATGGGTGATAGATGAAAAACAAAAACAACAAACAAACAAAAAACAGAAAAAGCTAAAGCTAAGAATAAAAGTATTCAAATATTCTGATGGTTTAAACTTTCCCGAAGTGGAGCATATTAATCTAGGAATAGAACATGAGATACAAGCACTGAATCAATACTTTCACATGAATTACTGTAAACTGATGGTAAAAGAAATTTTTAAAAGTTATTACAAATGTAGTTGGTGACCCAATATTCCTACCCAGACTTTTAAATTAGAATCTAAACCTTCTGTTGCCAAATAAAGAGAAACTGAAATTTAGATCTTGAATATACCGAAAAAATTACTCCAAGGAGAAAAAGCTCTTCATGACACCCTACCCAAAGACATTCAATTCTTTTTACTTTTTATTTTATATAAAATGCATATATTATAATGGATCTTTATGTCAACAAAACTGTATTAACAATGTCTTCAGCCATAGCTTTAGTGAAATTACAATGTTAGTTTGTCTTAACTACAGTGACCATTACTTTTTCTCCTTACCAATTTGTAGACAACATTTGATCACCTAAATGTTTCAGAGAAATGATTATATATTACTATGCAACACTTAATGTATCATGACAAGATAATATTTTGTAAAAGGCAAAAGATTTATACGATCTGAAGAGAAACCAGAGTATATAACAAGATAATATTTTGAAACAAATAATATACATTACTAAGTACTTTTTATTTTAAGTGTACTCATGACCACTTACCTGATATACAAGGTCTTTTTGAGGCAAAGAGGGGTATCGTTCTTCATACACAGGAGGTGGTTTATGTGTGGGTGGAAGGTCAATCCTGCATTAAAAAGGTTAAAAAAATGTGACTGCCACATTTAGCAAAAATAAAAAGAAGAAGGGAAAAAAATCAGAGATATCTCAATTTTTGAGGATATTTTCCTCATACTAACACTTATATAGTATACATTACATATTTAATTTAACTTTTACATTTCCACTAACTTATCATATATGGAATATAAAGTAAACTGGTTTTCAAGGTCCCAATGCTTAAGATAATCTAATAGATGCATATTTAAAGAAGCAATTCCAGAAGTATTTTTTTTGCAAAACAAAATCTTTCTAACCCAGTGATATAGTACATGATCAATTTATTTATGTATTGCATATTTGTACATCTAATTGTGCCTACTAACATTTTAAAGACAGTAAACATATGGCCCTGGCTGGTGTGGCTCAGTGGATTGAGCACAAGCTGCGAACCAAAGGGTCGCCAGTTTGATTCGCAGTCAGGGCACATGCCTGGGTCCCTATTAGGGGGCACACAAGAGGCAACATGCCCAGGTCCCTATTAGGGGGCACACAAGAGGCAACCACACATTGATGTTTCTCTCCCTCTCTTTCTCTTTCCCTTCCCCTCCCTCTAAAAAGTAAATAAATAAAATCTTCAAAAAAAAAAAAAAAAAGACAGTAAATGTGTGTAATGGAAGGCATTTAACTCCAAAGGGTCACAAAAGTAATTTAAGAGACTACATCTAAAAACGAAATTAAAAAAAAATTTAGACTGTATTTAGATATACTTCCAAAACTAATGTTCAAAAGCATATCCACTCTTAGAATATTTACCATGCAAATTAGTATTTTCAATCTACAGAACATTATAAATCTTGCAACTGGAAATAAACAGAGACCATTATAACCTTAAGAGATGCATTTTTGCCAAATGATCTAATCTGTTAAAAGAAAAAACTAATATTTTCATGCATGTTAATCATGGTTAAATTATAACAAAAATACAATTAAGTATATCTTGCAGATTTCTGCATGTTAAAAATAATTTTTATATATTCTAACTTTTGAAGATCAAAGGTAAATAATTTTCAGTACTTATGGTTAGTAAGTCAAACAAAATGTTACCTATACTAAAGGATAAAGAGAATGTATATTAGAGAGGACAAAGTAATTACAAAATCTCTGTGGCCTAATAAACTTCTCAATGTGGGCATTAAATATTTTAAATAAATAGAATTCAAGCAATAAATAAAATAGTTACATGGATTTACTAGTCTATTAGTAAATTATGTTTTTGAGATTATAGAAAATCCTGAGATAATCTGGGAACTAAAATGAAGTGAATCACATATTAGTCACTCTTGAAATACTAAAGAACCTGTCTTACAGAAATTGCACTGAAAGAGTAGTCTTTTTATTTAAATTAACTGCTTCCTTTCATCTAAGGAAAATCTTGGCAACTTATAGGTCCACGGGGCCATAGGTCATTTAGGTGAGAAAACTGGGGCTCATGAACGTCATGTGACTTGTTCACGGCCATAGCACTAATTTGATCTTCATAAAGCTCAGACTAATTCCCAGGCATTTTCAATGCAAAATGATGAGAGTTATAACTGTGACAGATTATAGACATATACAAAGTATTTATAAACGCAGAAGAGACACAATCTTGAGAACCAGCCTTATGTCCTATATAAAAACTGTAATAACTACACAAGAAATAATGCCATTTGTATAGAACTTCAGAGCCCATAAACATTATCTTATCCTGTTCTCATCACAACGATGTGATGTGAGTAGGACAAAATTATTCTTATTTCACAGATGAAGCCACAGAGCTGTTGATAGAATGAAATGAATTGGGACATTGGTCTTTTGACTATACAGCAAGGTGCAGTTTCTGCTTTATAATTCTATCTCAATGATTAGGCCAAACACACTGCTTTCTCAACTACGAAAGATGCCCATTTTTATAATTAACCAAAACCAAAATTCTCTAAGGAAAAAAGTTTTAAAACTCTATGTATTTGATAACTCGTCTGTTGAAAGCTAAGTTATAGCTATACATAAAATAGAGACATACAATTTGAAGGAGCCTTTAAACTTCTAAGATTTGTTTTAAATATCTGTCTTTCAACCACTTCATCAAACTTACATTTTTATTCAGAAGGCAGGACAACACTGAATGTCATGCTGCCACTGGAAAGGTGTCTGATGTGCTGCAGGTGAAGAGGATGTCTAATGTATTTGTCTCCAGCAGCCCCTTGACAGTGTACTTACCAACACGTGATTTGAGACATCTGATGAGACCATGGTCGTCGCACTAAGATCTGACAGTGCCTTTACTGTCATCCCTGTCACTTTACCTATGAGTAGCTGTAAAGACAGACATAAAGACTGACACACACTGAATATGCATAGTTGAATACAGGCAAAAAAAGTTACCTACACTTTGTCCATATAGGATGGTCTCTTTTTTTGAGAAGTCAGCAGCACAGTCACAAAGACAGCAATGATGAGGAGGGCGAGGACGGCTCCAATTACAGCTCCAGCTATGGCTATGGAAGAGGTCTGCTTAAATGGAACATCTGTAAAGTAACAAAAATTAGGCTTTCAAACAATTTTACAGAGTTCTTGAATTTGCATCTCCTAATTTCGACATGTGCAAGGACAATTTGATTGAAGTATGTTATCAAATAGCAAGCTTAGGGGACCCCAAACTTGATTCGCCTGTTGTTGTAACATTATGCTAACACCCTCATTGCTTTTCAGACATCGCCTTAGCACTCAGCTTTGCTATTCTCAAGTTATAAAAAGAATATCCCCGGTTAGATACCAACAAATGAATCTATTCTCTATGGGCAAAGAATATCTGGAGAAAAGTAAAGAGTGAACATTTTTAAGTTCTTACTCTAAAAGTTGACTTAAAAAATCAGTATTCTTTAATAGAGTTAACAAATAGTATAGACAATTTGCCATTTTTATTCCATTTAAACATAAGACATTATATTAACCAAAAACCTTCAAGAAGGGCCAAATCAACAAAAAAAAAAAAAAAAAACAGATTTGATAGTCAAAAAGTCATGCTGTAAAAAAAAAAAAACATTAAAAAATAGGTTAAAAGAGTATAGTTTCCATGATTCATGCAAATTTAATAAAAAGCACACTTAAGTTAGTGTTTCTATGGCAAAATTAAATGAAAATTCTTCCTTATCTCCTAGCTATACACTGTATCATTTCTCAATAACTCATTTCTCTTTCCCAACCTTCACCACAAACTTTGTAAGATTTTAAAAACATATTTAGCAGTTAGTATTTTACATAATTCTTAAAAATTAAGTCATCCTATTTTATTAGCTCCTAAATAAATTTACTAAAATTATTATAACTATATATTTTATGTACACACATTATGAATGACAATACCACCAATCCTTAATGTGCATTAATTTTAGCCACCTTAATTCCAATAACCATAGTGTTACAAAGTACCTACAATACACATATTTTATCTTTCTAACCCGTAAGATATTTAAGATAACATTCTATCACTGAAGATACTGCAGTTCTAAAGTTAAATATTCTGCTCAAGATCATTCAGTCAATGAGTAGTAACAGACACACAATATAATAAAGCTAGTTTGGGGTAGGATAGAAGCCTGCACCCTTACTGTGAGAGAATGTTTTCTTGAAACATCCAGCAGTGGGTTTCCAACCTTTTGGCATCTCTAGGCCACACTGGAAGAGTTGTCTTGGGCCACACATTAAATACACTGTGACACGTAATCATACAAAAAATCTCATAATGTGTTAAGTAAATTTACGATTTTGTGTTGGGCTGCACTCATAGCTATCCCGTGGGTTGGACACCCCTGACATATGCACTCTTTTTGGGCCCCCTATTTGGTAATGAAGAGCCCTTAGTTTTCAGTTAAACTGACATTTATATATACTCTTAAATAATTGCAATTACTGTTGGGATCTAGATGTGACAAATTTAAATGGAATTAAAACACTATTTGTATCAAAATGTTTTATCTACTTACCATCACAGTAACCCACACAAATACATATTTAGGAATATTTTTGAACTGTTTTTACTAAAATGTGAGTCACATGGTACTTCAGATTACTAAAAAGAATGCTTTCTTTTCAGTTGTTAAAATTTACTTAGCAAACTAAAAAAAAAAAATTCCTGGGTTTAGTAATGGGTCATTTTATTATTAGCTTCATTCTACACTAAATATCTTACACCAGTGAGTGCCCAACAACCCATTTCAATAACCTCTCAAACACTGAACAGAATCTGAAAATAGAAAAACATACAATTTTTAAACAATATAACCATTTCAATCATTCAGGATGTTACCCTCACTTGCTAATACATGCCTGGTTTATCTTCCTATTTTTGCTCATTTCTCTACTCCCTACTATCACCATTTGAATATGTGCTAGATGAGAAAAAGATCTGAAACCTATGCCAGTCAAGTATTACTCTGCCCCTGCAAATGTGACAGTGATTTGGAATGACATAGGTGTAATCTTCTGTTCTACACTATCACTTTCCCCCCCAGGAAATTATAGCTTTTTGTTCAGTCTTTAAAAGGCAAATTGAAACTAATTAAGGTTAGATATCAAGCTTATTTGACAAACATCATAAACCTTGACTTTGGCACAAAAAAAATACCCAAGTAGGCTTGCTATCTTTTTGTCCAAGTATACTAAATTTAACTAAGTATTGTTTTGATGATAATGAAGTTAATATTATATTTATAGTAATACTTCTGAAATTATTTTTTCAAAAACTCAGGTTAGCCCTGGCCAGTGTGGCTCAGTTAGTTGGGTGCTGTCCTGCAAACAGAAAGATCAAGGCTTTGATTCCTAGTCAGAGAACATGCCTGAGTTGCGGGTCCTGTCCCCAGCTGGGGCACATGCAAGAGGCAACTGATTGATGTTTCTCTCATATGAATGTTTCTCTTCCTCCTTCTCCCTCCTTTCCCCTCTCTCTATAATCAACACAAAGAAAAATGTTTTAAAAGCCTCAGGTTATTCTTTGAATATTAGTCCAAGTTAAGATTCTCAATGTACAAATTATAAATTCATCGAACCTCACACCTCCTCCAAGAAAGCCTTTCATTTAATCTTAGCAATAACATTAAATTTTTGTAAGTCCTAAAACATAATCAGACTTTTAATATCCTAAAGTTATTCCTGACTCTGAATCTGTATTTTTAATATCTTGAAGTAATTCTCAAGTCTAAATAGAATTTTCTAAACATTTAAATTATAGCCCACTTACCCTATTTTGTCCCATTAGTCTTACAATTTCTAGCTCTTAGATTCAACTGACAGTTGACTGTCAGGGGCACCCAACCTGCAGCCTGCAGACTGCAAGCAAACCAGGATGGCTGTGAATGCAGCCCAACACAAAATCGTAAATTTACTTAAAACATTATGAGATTTTTTTGTGATTACATATCACAATGTATTTAATGTGTGGCCCAAGACGACTCTTCTTCTTCCAGTGCAGTGCAGAGCTGTTAAAAGGTTGGACATCCCTGAACCATGACTTCCTTTTATCGTAACTTGGGCATATTTATTTCACCTGCTTCCATTCACTTTTTATTGATATTTATCTCCTCTTGTTTGCATACCTCTTCTGAGTATCAGAACAGGCTAGAAAGTACTGAAATGCACAACTGGATGAAAAGCTATGTTTACCAATTGGATAATCTACTGCATGTAGGTAGATTATGTTAAATACATAACGAATTTTGCAGTGTATAATGTGCTCCCACATATAATGTGCACCCACATTTTTGTCCCAAACCTTCAAGAAAAAAATCTTTTAAAATTTTTAAATTCAATTTTTTTTATTTTATATTATAAACAAATTTTAGCATTTATTTTTGAACATATGTATATTGCTATTGGTTTCTAGTGTTACTTTTAATGCATAAGCATAAATAAAAGAATTAAAAACATTTATACAGATATGGAATTAGCATTACCCATGTATAATGTGCAACCTTTTTTTTTCCTGCAAAAAGGTGCACATTATACATGGCAAAATACAGTACACAGGGTATATTTCATACTTCCACTTTTGATTCTTCTAATTGAGGGAAAAAAGAATATATTAAAAGGCACTAGCAGATGATCAACACTAGTATGAAATGCAAAGAAACAAAATTTCTTGCATTCAAGTCAAAGAATTTCAGTGAAAATTTAGAATTTAACCCCAGCACTGCCTCCCCACATCCCTGCCCACAAAAAAAAAAAATCTATATAGACTCTACATTCTAATAAAAGTAACTACATTGAGAAAAAAATCAAGCAAATGTATAAAAACGTGACCTTTTTAAAGATAAAGCTAGTTTACTGAGTGAATGACATGAAGTAACATTACCATCACCCAAGGAGATGATCTACTCAATCTACGTTTACAAGCAGCTGACCTAATCCAGCATGGATGAGAAGACCAAGAGCACTGCCTACTATACCTGCTCAGGCACCAAAAAGTAAGTATAAAGTGCCGATGTCTTTAAACATATTTTGCATATTTTATGAAAACATAAACACAGTTTTAAAATATGAAACATTGAAGGACTGGTGCATGAACCTCTCATTAGAGCTTCCTGTCATCACAGATGTATTAACCCACATACGTTGGGAACCCACTTTCAAAAACAGAAAAAATGCCATCCCTAATACAACAAAAGTATACTGCTCGTAATTAAAGATATGATACAAATGTCTGATGAGAAAATGTTCAAAAACGTTATAAATCATACTGAAGAAATTAACAGGTATAACAAATAACTTTCATTACTTTTTGAAAAATTAAATACATTATAGGTAATAAACTTAAGCTGGTCTTTATTACAAACAAAAAATATGTGAAAGCTTTTCAAACATGTGCTCACCTAATTCACATCTGAAACTAAGGCATGACTATTTTAAATAAAGTACTATTCTATGCACTAATACTTGTAGCGATTTGCTGAAACCATTTAAAATGGGTGAGTATAGAAATCTAGTCTCTCTTCATTCACACTTACATTCAAATACCCAATTCTAACAATGAAATAAAACATTTAAGTTTTGTCCCTTTTCCCTCGATTTCTTTCACCAAAACTTCAGTGATACCATCATGATTCACAGGTTAATATGATACCCTACAAACTTATCTTCCCACCTTTTATTTGTTCCCATAACACATATAACTGTATTGCTAATTTTTCTGCATAAATAACCCCCATCCTTTTATTTTCAATAGCCTTTTAAAATACTTATCTATTCAATATGACATCTAAGTTTTTACATCCATCCTAATACTTACCTCACTACTTTTTAATAAAAGTCCCCTATTTGGGTCAGGTCAGTTTCCTCTGCCACTCATCCAACAAATTTCCTATAGTAACCTAACACACACGTCAGGCCTTATGTAAAGTGCTAGGAAGGCAGGGATGAGTTTTACAAAGTTGGGTCACAGAATCCATTTACATATTTTCCAATGAAGTGTAGAGTTATCACTCATCCGAAAAAAAGTAAAGGGCATTTAATAAAAATAAATGTTGCACTAGTATATATGGATGGGTACTGGTCCATGTGTCAGGTGTTCACCTGTCACACAGGGACCCATAATACCTTATGTGAAGTGTGGTGTAGGACAGTTCCAGAAAGCAATCAAGTACATAGTTATACCTTCACTCCGTTGTTCCCTGTTAGCACAGTCAGCGTCACGTCACAGATTATGATGAATGATAGTTTAGCTGAATGAACTAATAACTTATCTAGAGTTAACCACCAAAAATGTAGGGGAAGAATGACATAGGTGCCCTGTGTGCCAAGTGACCATCTGATACATAGACCAAGTGAGTGTAACACTGATAATCCATGTTATATATTAGTAAGCATTTATTCCTAGTAAATATCATTCTTCCAGAGAATTGGCAGAACGAAGACAACCCAATAATATGGGCACAAGTAACAACAAAAAAAAAATCGTCAATGCAAATATATTACTCTTAATACACAGTTACATCATGACATAAAACCATGGCAATTTAATCAGACGTGACAAGTCAACCAAAAAAAATTATATTAGGAGACAAAATAAAAATTTATATTCACTCTGAACAATAAACCACACACTAAACCCATACTATGCTGAAATGGTAGCTTATGTGAGGGGTGAGTTTATTGTGATTAGCAAGACATCAAAAAAACAAACACCTTGAACATTAAGACAATCTCTAAACAGCAGTTGGAATGAAAAATGTTGAGGTCCCCAACAATATACTTCCTTCCATCTGAATATACTTTTGAAAGGTAGCATTTTAGTTATCACACCTATTGTAAAAACCAAGTATTAAAATATACCGAACCTGAAATTATACTTTAAAATTACTGAATCAAAAAGTATAAAACCAAGATCAAATAAAGCACTTTTAATCCTGCAGGGTTTTTTTTTAATATTTTATTTATTTATTTTTAGACAGAAGGGAAGGGAGGGAGAAAGAGAGGTAGAGAAACATCAATGTGTGGTTGCCTTTCACATGGCCCCCTTTGGGGACCTGGCCTGCAATCCAGGCATGTGCCCTGACTGGGAATCGAACTGGCGGACCTTTGGTTCGCAGCCCACGTTCAAACCACTGAGTTACATCAGCCAGGGCCCTGCAGGTTTTTTTTTTTTTAAAACATCACTTTTTTCATTAAAATGTTTTAGTGACAAAAATGTTAACTTTTAATATTAAGGACACATTGTCTCTCCAAATATTACTGATTTAGTAAAACAAATTAATATTTTTTAAATATTTTATCAGATGTTAGAACTTCCATTTTTGAATATTTTATAATGCAGAGAGCAAACTTCTGTAGTAGCACATATATAGTTTATAAGACTTACACATATTAGGAGAACAGAGTAAATTTTAACCAACAGATACAAGCTTTGATCTAGAGAAAATAGGTAAAAACTAAAATAAAATGCGAAATTACGGTAAGGTAGATAAAAGTTGACAAAAGAATACAGCAGCAGGACTTCCGCCAAGATGGCGGCGTAGGTGGACGCACTCGCTGCCCGCACATCCAGAGTGTCTAAACAACGAACGCAGTAGCGAAAAATTAAACAACCAGAACGGACAGAATCAAACTGAAGGGAAGTCCAACACCCAGGAGGTAGGAGAAGGCGAACATCCAGGCCGGTAAGCGGGGCAGTACTGGGCGGAGGAACAGAGTGAGAGGCAGTTGTCACGGAGGGACTCAAGCCGCCAGTGCCTGAACCTGAACAGGGCATGGCCCCGAACAACGGGTGAATCCCGCAAGCCGGCGACGCTGCCAGAGAGAGGCCAGGGCTGAGCTAGCAGAACCCAGTCTGGCAGAAAAGGCGGTGGGGAACTGGGGAGCGGAGGAGTGATGGGAGCCTGCGGTGATTGGAGGCCGCCATTGCTTCCTCCCAGGCCCCGCCCACAGAGGCAACGTCATCCAAAAAGCGACCCAGGTTGCAGGCACCTGCCAGCCGACAAGTGCACCGAGATAAAAAGAATGAAAATGGCCAAAATGAAAGATCAGAACAAATTACAACTAACAGATGACAACATAGTCAACCTATCAGATGCGCAATTTAAAATGCTTGTAATCAAATTGTTAACAAAACTGGAAGATAGGTGGACGCAAATAGTTGAACAGATGAAGAATACGATAAGGATAATGGAGGAAGATTTACAGGGAACAAACATGGAAAAAAAGGAAGTTGGATCTCAAACCAATGGGGTGGACCAGAAGGAAGAAATAAGAATTCAAAAAAATGAGGAGGGTCTCAGGAACCTCAGAGACATTTCTAAACGACCCAATATCCGGATCATAGGGCTGCCAGAAGGACAAGAGGAACACCAAGAAATTGAACGTATTTTTTGAACAGATAATGAAGGAAAAATTCCCAGACCTGGCAAAGGAAATAGGCTTCCTGGAAATCCAAGAAGCTCAGAGAACCCCAAAGACGCAGGACCCAAAGAGGAACACACCAAGGCACATCATAATTACATTACCCAAGGTCAAGAATAAGGAAAGAATCTTACAAGCAGCAAGAGAAAAAGAGACAGTTACCTACAAAGGAATCCCCATAAGACTGTCAGCGGATTTCTCACAGGAGACCTTCCAAGCAAGAAGGGGCTGGAGAGAGATATTTCAAATCATGAAAAGCAAGGGCCTACAACCAAGAATAATCTATCCAGCAAAACTTTCATTTAGAATGAAAGGGCAGATAAAGTGCTTCTCAGATAAGGTCAAGTTCAAGGAGTACACCATCACGCAGCCTCTACTATATGAAATGTTAAAAAGTTTCGTATGAGGACTCAGGAGCGAAGGCACCGAGGCCAGATCAGCTACCGGGGAATTCAGATCAGTCACAGCCAAGACGCTTCTGAGGTAAGCAAGCAAATACAACCAGAGAAACAAAATAGAACCAGAGACATTGAAGTTTAGAACATTCTGGCAGTAACCAGAGGGG
>PVJI01024240.1:0-22262 GCA_004026765.1 Micronycteris hirsuta
GGGGTTGGGGGGGTGCAGGGCGACAGGAGTGGGATGAGAACACCATCTTCAGGAACACACCTTTGAAACAGAGAAAGTGAGCCCAAGAATGATATACAAAAGGAACAGTTCGAGAAGGCCAAGAGGGGGAGGTGGGGAGCAGGATGTTTCCCACAGCGAGGTGTGACCCAGGTGCAGCTGAGCACAGCTTGGACAAGGAAAGACACCCTGGTAAACGGTGGTGGATGGCATAGCAAATGCAGCTTCAGCAGTGAGGTGGGAAGAGAAGACATATTGCAAATGTTAAGAAGTAACAGGCTTGCTTTTCCAGATTTCAGAACTTGGCTCCACTGAGGAGGTGATCTTCAGCATCCCCATCTCCGCGCCTCAGTATCCTCATGTGCATGATAGGAATGAACAATCGCCTCAGTGATGCCAGCATCTGTGTTGGTCTTGTCGCTGCAGTTCTACACCAGCCTGTGCTTAGGTGGGGAAAGCTGATTAAGGCAGTAAAATAGAACAGTGTTTTGTACACTGATCGCTACATTTCAATTCCTGCTGTAGGTTCTATAAACGAGATGAAGGAAAACGTTGCACAATAACGGCTTTTGGGGAGGTAGTTATAATGAGGCAGCAAAGCCATGGTCGCCACTCTCGTTTGAGAGCTAGTGCCCACATGAAAATTTGAAGTACAGGGTTGGGGCAAAAAAGACCCGTCTGTTTTGCATTTATGGGGTAAGAAAGGATGGTGAATGTCTTGGTTTTCCATATGGATGGGAAATGCAAATAGCAGAAATAAGTGACAAAAAAAGGAGGGGAAATGTGAAAAATAGAGAAAATTTATTGAGTTCTACCTGGACATCCTGGTGGAGAGTGGGCAGGGTGGTGCTCAGGAATATAGGCAAGGGATATAGTTCTGAGAGTCATTGGGGTAAGAGTGTACTGTGTTGAAGGGAGGAAATGAGATTTCTCAGCAGGCTCTTGTAGAATGAGAAAGGGCTGCATACACTAGAATTCTGGAAAGCCCCAGGGTCAAAGAAACAAAAATGTAAATACGAGTCTGTACTGTCATCTGTGGTTTTGCAGGCTGTGTGCTGCCAGCTCCGCACTGTGCCGAGAGCGGTGCCCCTGCAGTTGTGCAACATGGTGACTCTGGGGGAAAAGAAAGAAGAGTCAGAGAAGAGCGCAGCAACCCAGGCAGGAGGAGGGATACCAGGAAGGAATATTCTTAGTGTTCCAAGTGGGAAGAGGGTCAAATCTGACAGAAGTTGAGGTGGCAGAATGAAAATTTTGCCTTGAGGAAGTTGAAAGAGAAGGAGGAAGTCAAAGTTTTTTATGTTGTTTATTTTCTTTTTAAAAAGTTCTCACCAAGGATATGTTTATTGATGAGAGGAGGGAGAGACATCAATTGGTTGTCCCCAGTACCTGCCTGGGTCGTGAATCAAATTGGCAACCTACGTATGTGCTCTGACTGGGAATCGAAAACACAACCATTTGGTGTATGGAATGATGCTCCAATGAACTGTGTGTGGGGTAGGCAAAGGGAATGAAAGTAATATAGGAAGAATGAGAATATGAAAGAAGGGATGTGGGTATGTTTCCATTGGACCTTGCAATTCCAAGATGTGTTTGTGTAGCAAGTAACTGAGAGCTTGATGTTGAGATGGATCAGGCAGGATGCAGACATGTTATTTGAGAAGCAGAGAACACAACAGAACAGTGAGCCAAGGTGTCTGTTGGCCATCGCCGCTGCAGCGATGTCCCAGACCAGGCTCGACAGGAGTCTGACATCGATGATTCTGGCTCCAAAGGGAAAGGGAACCATCACAGTGATGTTGAGAATAATAGAATAACAGAAATTCACTTAAAAAGAAGACAGTGGATATTAAGAAAACACATATCCTTGTTAATTCATTTTATTGCTTCAATGGCATATTTCACAAATAATTTTTGTAAGGTATTATTTTATTTAGAGAAGTAGTAAATATAATTAGGGTGATTGTCTTGGTCAGCCCAGGCTGCTGTACTAAGTGCCCCAGACCGAGTAGCTTAAACAACATTTATTTCTCACAGTTCTGGGGGATGGAGGCCCAAGATCAAAGTACCAGCTAATTTGTGGCCTTGAAGGCTATCTTTCTTGTCCAATGAGATGGCTGCTCTCACGGGATCCTCACACGGAGGAGAGAGAGCATTGAGGCTGTGCTCTCATTCACTAATTACCTCCAAACGGCCTCACCTCCAAATACCATCCTATGGGAGGCTTCGACATACGAATTTTGAGGAAGATCAAGCATTTAGTCCATAGCAGTGATTGAGGTTATAGTTATCTAAATATTTGTCAAAAACAAATAACTTAGTTATATAACTGAAACATCCTGACGTGTTCCTTCCTGCTCTGAGATACAGTAAACTGGGATATATGGAAAGCACGTGCTACGCAATTCACCTTCTTGCTATTGCATAAAATAGACCATGTGTGACCAAAATTCAAATCACAGGACATTTTCCAAATGCAAAGTAAAAACATTTAATTAAATATCCTGCCTTTCTTTCAGGCAACAGGTTAACCACAACAAATGATACAACACAGTTTCATTGTCAAACTCTAGACTATGTAGTGAAAAATTAAGTTATGTTTAAAACCAATCTTGTTTTACTTCTCCTGATAAATTTTGATAACTTTTTAAATTTTTAAATTTGATAAATTTTTTAACTCTTCACTGGTTCTTCATCTGAGTAGCAAACAACAAAACAAAATAAAAACTATTCAATTCTGACTTGTTTTATGCACATGATTTCAGCTAAATATACTTTTTAAAAAATTCCAAAGAATACTAAGTTCATTTAAAAAGAAAACCAAACAGAACCCAAAAGCCTTCATTTAACCTCAAATGCTGCAAAGTGCTAATGATTAGATATAATATGATCATAAACACATTATTTTTTATAAATGATTTTCAAGAGTAAGGACATAGATCTTAAGAATCACCCACCAATGTCACCTGGGGTGTGAGTCCCATGAGCTATTAAAAGACACAGCTGCCTGAACACAGGGTTTGAAAGCAACCTAGGTGTTTCCCAAAGACAGCTTCCCCAACAGCTTACCAGATCCTGGCATTCTCCGTGATCTGTCTGTGGGTTAGCTCTCTGAAGACTGCAGTGAAAAGTGCTCACTTTATCTTGCAGAAATGCTGTACCCTCACCAATAAAATAGGATCCCCTAACTAGTTCATTAACTTCTAACCTAACCAGAGTCTAGCTGCTGATACAATGAGCATAAGTGGATCGTGTTTCCACGCAGATGCAGCGGAAAGTCCAGAGGAACATGAAGCCGAATGGGCTTTGTACATGCTGCTCTCTGTGCTGGAATGCATGCTGCCCCCTGTCCCTCTTGCCTATTTGAAAGTCTGTTTGAAGCTCACCTCTAGGAAATTTTCCAGATCTCCTTTACCTTACTCCCATCTGTGTGAAATGGCTTTCCTGTTTATTTGAGCCAGGGAACTTGCCACATGGGATTAGGGTTGTTAATTTGCCTTTTTGATGGAAGGAGACTCCCAAGGGCAGAGAAGATAGATATCTTTTTCTCTTCAAACTTCTAGCGCAGGGAATGCTAACATAAAATATATGGAATGCATAAATGAACCATCTGAAAAAATAAAACTTGAGGGGTGCTAAAAATGTCTCCCATTTGGTGGTTTTGTGCAAGGCAGGCACTGAATTCTAAGAAAGCTGCAGATGGTCTGAGTTTGGCAGGGAGGGGGCCTGGACTGAAGTGATTTCTCAGCTGTGCACCTTACCTACAGCCTCACCTGTGCTGGTGATGACCACTCTTGTAGAAAGGGTGTGTGGCATTTAACTGCAAGCTTAAAGAAGAAAAGAGATGCCCAGAGATGAAAATCTCTAGGAAAATAAGATAAGGGAGGAAAAAGAATTCCCAGAGTTCAATGTGTAATTATAAGTCTTCTGAGATTTATGCTGTGGGAAAATGCCCTCCTCACCTTTCTCTTGCGAGATATGTGTAGGGAATTAATCCTAAGGGTTATTTAAATTTTTTTCAGGTGCGTGTTTGTGCGTGCACAGCTATAAGAAGTGTAGAGCTTTAGAGTTCTTAAAAAGAAAAGGTGATGGACACAGTAAAAAGATTGGTGGTTGTCAGAGGCTGGGGGGAGGAGGCACAAGTAGGCAGAGCACAGAGGATTTTTAGGGCAGTTAAACTCTTCTGTATGATACTATACATGTCATTATACATTTGTCCAAAGCCATACAATGTACACCACCGAGACAGAACCCTAATGTGATCTATGGATTCTGAGTGATCACTGTCAATGCAGGTCCATCGATTGTAATTGCGCCCTCTGGTGGGGAATGTTGATAATGGAGGAAGATATGTACCTGCGTGTGTTTGTGTGTCGGGGGAGGGCTGGGGTATATAAGAATTCTCTGTTCTTTCTACTCAATTTTGCTGTGAACATAACACTGTTATAAAAAATAGAGTTTAATTAAACATCGGTATAAGAAGATCGGAAATATAGACAGTACCCAGAAGGAAGGGGGAAGGAGCACGTTGGAATAGCAAACCACTTTTGGATTAAAATATCTTGGGTTAAAATAGTTTCCAGTTTCATTTTGTTTAGTGTTTGGATAGGGAGCCTTGCAGCAAGTCTACAAGAAACCAGGCATCTTGGGTGGGTCTCTATAAATATGAGCAGGCAGCCATCAAGATTTGAGATTTGAGTAAAGCATGCATAAATGTGTTTTACATGCTTAGGTACTGCTGCTATATCCTTCTCCAAAGACATGCTATACTTGCTTCTTGACAACTTTACTCAATATTGATATTTGCTTATTTAATGTCTTTTCCATGTACTTTTAAGCTCCACAGAAGAAGGGATCATTCTGTCTCTGTTAATACTCCATCTGCGGCTCATAATTCAGTTTCTGGAATACAGGAGATGCTCAATAAGTATTTGTGAGGTGAAATAACTAACAACATAACCATGAATAATGCAAGAGTGGTTTCTGTGTAGCAAGTGTTTCCTAGGTGCTAGGCTTGACTAATTCTAGTCAGACACACGTGCAGTGCTCACAGCTCCCCTGGGAGGCAGGTATTGTCTTTACTGTTCACTCATTTTACAGGTTCAGCCTGGCATCTGCTCCTTACTGGGACTGAGACAGGCAAGGGGAGGACACACATCCCCTTGAGAGGTGCTGTGAGAGAGGTCTGGGGCAGGAGGATTCGCTTTGTTAGATGGATGGAGTGGTCTCAGAGGCCCACTGACATTGGTCATAGGATCTGAATGATCGGAAGGAACAGCCTTTTCAAGGTCTGGGCTGAGCATGACCAAGCCGGGACTGAAGGTGGAGAGAAGCATGTTTCTTTTAAGGAAAGAAAAGCTAGAAACAGATGACAAGAGGAGATAGTCAGGAACCTAGCGGGGTGGGGTGGGGGTGGCTGTGATCCAAATGCAGAGACAGCTTGTGCACCCAGAAGTACTTCAGTGACAGAAAGACAGGCAGATACTTCCCTCAGGGGGAGCACAGAGGAATCTCAGGGCTGGTTTGGACACAGAGCTCCTGAGGCCCTAAGGGCTGGGAGCAAACCCGGCTAGACATCCCTGTCCCAGCCCAATGCCCAGCCTCCCATGGAGGGATGCCCTTGAGCTTCTCTGACATTCACCACCTGCCTGATGAGTCCTTTTCTCCAATGCCTTCCCCCAACCCAGAACCTCCTCTCAATGTAGCAGCAGGAGAAAAGGTAACTTCCAGATGTTTCTCTGCATGACCTGAGGCTGGGTCCCCAGGCCCCTTCATGCATTGCCCTCTACCTCCCTCTGTGCTCCAGGTTACCAAGTCGTATTACCTTTTGTTCCTTGTGTGGATTTACTCTTTTTGTTGTTTTCTGTTTTGTTTTAAGCCAAGACTTTTCCCGTCTCAACGACCTGACTCTAAGCCCTTGTCTTGCCCTTAAACCTTGGAGTTTAGGACAGTGTCTGGAAGACAGACTCTCAGTCATTGTTTGGATGAAGAAATAGAGGGATTCTGGAGTCTCTTTGCCTCAGAGGAAAAAAAAATAATAATGGTGCCACTCAGTTGCTCCTGGATATGAAGAGAGGAAATAAGAAAAGGACACAGCCTTAGAGACAAAAAGTCTTTCTTTATCTTAAGAAAGTAGTGGAAACTTCCACCAATATAATAATAGATTAAAATTTAAAGGTACATTTTTAAAATAATTTAATTTAAAAAAATATTCATTCTTTGGAGTCTAAAGCAAATTTCACCCCATGAATCCCTCAATTATAGACAAAAACCCCCATACTGCTATATGAATGAGGTGTGGTTGATAAAGAATCTTCTTTTCTTAGTTTTCTGTCTAGAAGGTTGCCTATACATAATACTTCCTTTACTTTTCTTTCAAAATGGAGTTTGTGAAAAAAGAATCTATTAATGAAAGTTAAGGCAAAAGAAAGTTTAACTTGTAAGTAGTTCTCAACCTTGGATCTAATTTAATCATTTTGGTTTTTTCCCATCTAGTGATATCATTTTTTCCTTTTTAAAAGATACTGCATTTACTTATCCTTGAATAATCTCATCAATTTCTGTATAGTGGAAGCATTTTGAAAAAACAAGCATCTACCATGGATTATACATGATGAGTCTTGTTCAATTTTAGATTAATGCTATAAACTTCCCAGAATTGAAAAAAGAGAAACATTTACTATAAGAATATTTTACAAATGTATTAAGCTTAGGTCAATAATCTTAATGCATACAGTAATTCATTTAAAGCAACTGAATCCAAAGATAAGTAAACACACACTCCTTTTAATTTCAAATTTTTTTTTACTTCTAAACTCTAAACTTGTGTACTCTTTCCCCTAAAATATAATTGATTTTTATCTGGTAAGGTTAAGTCTTTTTCTATTCAAGATTTGTATATGTTTTGTGGAAAAACCAGGCCATGTGGAAGCCTCAAGATTGTAAAATAGGAGAAGATAATGATCATAGTTTCTTTGGTATTATTTACTTATTTTGATGCGGCGTTTTAAATTCTGCAGACATGACTCAGAGAAGACCATGAATCTGAAGACCTGTTTTCTTCTGACCCCAAGAAGGTATACTGATCTCGGGCAAGTCATTTAAGCCCCAAGTCTCTGGGTTTTTTCTCCTCAATCTATAAAATGAAGACTATAACTAATAACTGAACACTGCTGAATGCTGATCCCTGCTCATCCCTATGAGCATACCCAATATCACCTTTGTTCACCATCTGATCTTGCTAAACTTAATGCCTATTCTTTCCGAACAACAGAAAAAACAAATTTTATTTCTCTGTCAGGGCACTTGCTGTTTGAAAAATAAATCTTTTCTAGAAATATCAGTATGTATGTCGATCAAAAATAAATCTCTAATTTTATGAACTAACACATACTATATGAGTGACATAAAAACACAGCAAAAAATAAAATAGGAGGAAGAGGTAGAGGAGAAACCATTGGCCAATCTTCAAACTCCTGTGTTCTGTTGAGAATGTAGCATTTGTCTTACAGAGCAAGGAAGATAGAAAGGCACTAAGTGTGACCACCTTAAAACAGACGGGCAGATAACATCACAGAAATACAGGAGTGGTGTGTCCCAGCGAGAAAGCAGGGATATTCGCCCTGGATCCGTGAGACAGAGAACACCAGAGTCCGCTTTGACTCAGCCCTCCTAGAGTAGTTACTACCCCAGAAGAGAGTTATGTGTAGGACAGAAACACAGAGCTGTGAGGCTTTGGGGACCCAAACTCAGAAGACCCTTACCTGAGTCAGCTATTTGAGAATGGGGTCATCCTTACTAGAAAAACCAGGGAACTGAGGCCAACACCAGAGAGCCCCTCCCAGCACTGGGACCCCAGATGTGGGACTGCGAACTCTCAACTCCACCTACAGGCCTGAGCTACAGAGAAGAGCAATGGCAGGAAGCCACTGAGGAGACTGCTGGGAAGTGCTGGTTGGGTTACTCCTTCAAGGTACAGAATTTTTGACAATATAAAGGAAGGGAGGGCCCCCAAGAGGGAGATACTAGCTTCCCTAATATTAAATATAGACCTCCCTCTGAAGTCTATATTTGTGCCCTAACTTTGTGAGGCAGCTTATACTAGTTGCACTCCAAAGGACTTGGGATACAAATATGTCCTCATCTATGACATGTCCACTCTTGGTTTCTCCATTTTATGTGCAAGGTTGAATGATCATCTATTCCACTCTGAAGTTTGTTCCATCAGTGGTTGAGTGGTGGCCTCTCTGTCCTTCCACCACCTTCCCATGAAGGACATTTCCTTTGGGAAAGTCACCCTTGAGCCTATTCTGAGCCATGTATTTTGGGTGAGAATGATTTCATTCCTAGCGCCAAATGTTAATACACACAGATTCAGAGAAAAATCCTGAGACTGAAAATCTATTTCTACACATGGAAGGCAGAGAGAGATGGAAGAAAGAAGCAGGCCATTCTAGTAGACAGCTAAGATTTATTAGGGAAGCCCTCATATGAGGCATGTCTAGAGTGGCTGCAAGACAAAATGGATCCCTGTACTGCTTGACAGGGCCAAAGAATTATATAGAGTGTGGGGAGGGGGCAGGGTTAGCCAAGGACACTAGTACATGAATGCTACCAGGTATGGAAATTTGCATCCTTGACCAGGTCAGGACGACACTGCTCCACACAGCAGGAGGCAGGGGAGGGGTGCTGATTTTTGTCAAAATGAACATCAGTTATGATCAGAGTCTCTAAGGGGCATTTGCAGAAAGCAACCTCCTTTCTGGCCCAGGTGCAGCTCCTCCAGAACAGTCTCTCCTCCTCCACACAGAGGGGCACTGTGTTCATGGATCCTGAAAATTATCAGCCAATTTACATGCACTTGTAACTATTAGTTATTTCATTAACCAGAATAGCAATAAAATTCTATTTTGTGTCTCTGAATTATGCTTTAAATGTTCACGCCCTCAAGTATTATTAATGACCACGTTTGTTATTCCATTCAAGTCTTTAGATACAAATAACTAATGTTATATTATTTATAATGAAACCAGAACAGTGAATTCTGACCTTAGAGACTGTGAATTACCACTGTAATTCAAGAGCATGCTAGAAATAGCTTGCTCCGTCTACAATGAGATGTGTTATACCACTGAAGATCTTGATGGTGAGCCCAGGACTTTCGCTGAAGACCGTCTTGAGTCTTGTTCATAATTTTATGAGCCATAAAAACATTGCAGTCTGGAGCATTTCAATAAATAAAATAACATAAGGAGATATTTTAATTTAGTAATATAAATTTTTTCTGCTATAAAGAACGGTGAAATGAATCTGTTTCTTCAATTACTTTAGACACTGAAATATGATTTCTTTCTACACATACCATCTTATGCTATAAATTTATAGCAACATTGTAAAGGAAAGCAATGCGGAGTGGTGGCTTCTAACTGCAGGAGAAAATTCTGTGCTGCCTAGTTAGTGCACCTCTGATAAACAAGAAGTTCGTCCTGTGCCATACTGTTTATTACGGGTGCAAACAGCCCTCTGTCTGTTATCACCAGAAGAAAATGGTATTTGTTGCCATGTAATACTGATGCAGTTAGGAGCAACACTTACGAAAAAACAGATGGAGGCTGTGAAGACTGACTGTGTCAAAAGGGGTGCCTCAGACAGGCTCTCCAGCCCTGGTGTTTTCTAGTTAGTGTTGTATGAACTGTCTGAGGGCCATAAAGATGCTTTTCTACTCACACTGATTTTAACAAATTTTGTGTAATACCAAATACAAAAGTAGCATACAAAATCCATGAATGAGATTATAGTATGAGTGCATTATGCTAATCGGGTTAAGAATTCACAAAAATACTAAAAAAAAAACACCATAATTTTTCAAGGAGAAATACTTAGTTTTTGACTGGTAGCATGTACAATTTAGTTCTTGGCAGTTTTATAAGGACCTCTCAGACATTAACAAATATGAAAGTGATGTCTCATTGAAAAGTCTTCTCAAGAGCTGATGGGGAAAATTAAAATTGTTTATGAAATATGTATGTCCAGTTCCTGCTAGAAAAAAGGAACCTCTTAAAATTTTGGTCTCATAAAAGTTTATAGTTTGCTAAATTAAAGAGTATCTCAAGATTTCCAAATAGTTGTATCCATTATCTATTCTATCAATAAATGCCTATTAATTTATTTTTTTCCTAATCTATTTTTTGAGAGAGAAAATATTAATTACAGTCTATTTGTCTCCCAGAAAAGATGGGCAATTACTAATTTAGAATTTCAAGCATTGAACCTCCAAATCTACCTCAGGAATATAATTTTAGCATATTGATTTAAAAATTCTCGATTTCATTTGATCAATTCCTTTCTAATGAGGCTACTTCTGAGCCTTATTAAACACAGCATCAGTTTTGTGGTGATGCTACCGTAGGAGCCCAGCCATTTGACTAAATTCCTTTGATTTAGAATTCCTATTAGCTATCAAATTTTTCTATGGTGCATAGAGATTGCCGTTCCCAAAAACTTTCATAGTTTATCCTCTGTTTACCTCATATTGAAGATAGTAGTGGATAATTTGTATACAGCTTAATTTTCATAATGCACTAGTGGGAAAACATTGAAATTCAGAGTATCCTGTCTTATCATGTTGGCTTATGATGAGAGTGAACACTCTAAAGGCCAAGCAAAGCTATCTAGCCAGGATAATTTGTTTAATTACTGTCGCAGATCCTGTCTAGCAGAAATCTGTATGCCATGGCAGGCGTGTAAATAGATTCACACGGAGTATACTGGACTAGAAAATCCAGGACCGTGTGACCCCTCTCTTATCATTGAGAGAGGCCAAGAGAAAATGCCTGAGAGTGGACCAGCGAGCGAGGGTCCAAGAGTGGGCTAGAGAGAGAGAAAGGGGGCCTATGAGTGGGCCAGAGAGGGCGAGAGGGTGAGAGGGCCCGAGAGCGGGCCAGAGGGAGCTAGGGAGAGTGGAGGCAGCAGGGCCCCGGGAGCGGGCCCTCAGGAGCGGGCCAGAATGCCTCGGCCACTCTCTCCAGAGGAGAGAGCGCCCTGACCCCTGCATTGACAGGCTTTTATTATTTTTCCTGGGTCCATTACCTCAGAGTAGTCTTCATTTACTAAACACAGGTTCGCCTTAGGTGATAGACAGCCAGGAAGGCACATCAAAGGAGAGATATGCAAATGGAAAGACAACAGGTTTGGGCTGAACTCGAAAGGATTAGAAACACTGGTCTAAGGAAGCTAGGCATGCATTAGCATACGTTCTTTTGATGGGGGGGCGGGGAGATTTTAGCAGGAACAAGCTTTAATTCTAAGAAATAGGCTATCCTGATTCCCCACAGCAAATGTTGCTGTCACATATGTGGGGCCTGCTTGCCGTCCTACGTTCCACTGGAGCTTTCTCTTAGATGTGAAACATTAGGGCTACATTTCCCACAGTGAGAGGCATGGATTTCCCTTTAAATTACTGTTCTCTATTCTTCTGTCAGGACAGTTATTTTGAACCACTTCATTTTCTACTAGTAAAAGCATTAAGTGTTACTGGACTCAGCAACATATAGAGACTTTCAGCAATGGCCAGGCACGACCAGCATTTTAAGCTGTGCATAACTCATGGTGCACTTCCCATTACAATGGTGGGGGTGTGCACAGCTACCCAGTGCCAGGTAGTTCTGAGGCACCAATTACTTATAGCCTAAGAACTCTATCTTTTAGCCAAAGAAAATGAAGTCAAATGGTCTCCACCTAAAACTATGCTAATTTTAAATTTATCTGATACTTTTTACCCAAGAGGACGCCTATACCCATAATTATGCAACACTAAATACTTTTAACTCAAATTTTACAAAAACTTCATAAGCCCAAATATTGCTCATTGCCTGAACCATCAACCACTGCAGATCTAAGAATGCTGTACCTTTTTTTTAATGTCAATTTGCTTTATTAATATCAAAATCTTAGGTTGTGCTCTTTTGTATTTTGGGTCTAGAGGGAATGTTCAGTAGGGAAATTGTTTGACATATTCAGGACATTTATAAACCATAAAATGAATTTTCTGCCTATAAGGAAAATTTTAAGGGATAAGGCTATGTTGGCTGTAGAAGGTTGTTTTGGGTAATCTTCGCTACAGGATCTATAGCATATCCTAAAGATGTGGGCTAGAAGCTACATCTCGTAGAGTGAAGTTTTTCCTTTTATCAATATTTAACATGCTGTAATGGCGTAAGCATGTGCTAATATATTATTCACATAATTCAATAAATATAAGAAGTGATTGAGAAGCATCTGTCAATATTCTTACGTGGGATGATTTATTCAACAAATATTTGATCACTGCATACAATGAGCCCTGCTCAGTAGCAAGGATGAGGGAGGAGAAGATGGGTAAGTTCTTGAAGGAGCGTGCAGTCTACTGAGAATGAATGTAAAATGGTGTGCTGAGTCCCGCAGGAGAAGGGAGCTAATAGGAACACTTTACCAGACACGTCGGAACACAGCAGACTTCTTTCTGCGATGGCTTTAAAACATGGCAGCTTTGGCACTCTTGTCATTGAGAGATGGAGCTTAGGTCCCACCTGGGGTGCTGTGACTGCTTAACCCCTAGGGTATTGTGGAAGCCCGAGACCCCCCTGAAGCTGGGCGGCGCCACTCAGTTTACGGGAACATTGGCTCCTGGAGATGACAGTGGTTTGAGTCTGGGACAGCACTTTTGAGGGGCAAGGATTGAGATGCCACCTTAGAGCTATGACTTCCTGTGTCTCTGGTAGTGATCATAGGTGACCCACATCACTGCCTACCTTGTGTCGATGTGAGTGATCATATGTGACTTATGTTCCACCGCTAGAATTCTCACAGCTGATAAAAGAGTTGAGATGGCTAACTGCTATTTGGCAGATTTCTCCTTTGATTGACAAACACCTTTGTCAAATCAGTAGAAGCAAAATGGAATTTACAGGCACACATAATCAGAGAATATCCTGGTTTAAGAATGGACCAGGATTAGAAGCTCCATCCCATCAGAACTCACTGTCCATCTCTGCTTGTCCTTCACACCCATGAGCTTGGCCTGACTTCCCTGGGCACACAGCTTTCTCGGGCAATGAGGAAGGTCGCCACTGGTGGCCCCAGATTCACTCCTGCCCCTTTACTGCGCTCCACTCCGCCATCTCCATTGTACCTGCTTCAATCACTCCCCTCACTCTCACTGTCCAGTGTCCCCTGCATCTGGGACTCTGTGAGGAGCTGTTTGAGACAGGCTGCTTCTTCTGACACCGCCCCCCCTCCCGAAACTCACACTGCCGCCGTGGGGCTTTGCCCAGCTCCGGTCAGGTTGCGCTGTGTTGTGTCCTTTCCTGTTCGCAGCCGTGTGTGGAAGACCTTTAGACCTTGGCTCATTGTGTGTGTGTGTGTGTGTGTGTGTGTGTGTGTGTGTGTGTGCTGGGGAGCACATTTTATTACATAGAAATTGTGTACTAATGAGAAACTATAACCCTATAAACATAAAATATTAATATTTGTCTGTAGTCTGACTACAGTAATATATTTTCATTCTATTCCTTTTCTTATTAGAATTAATTCATGAAAACATTTTTTTGTTTTCAATTGTACATGAATATAGTCTTTTAGAATCATATCAGAGCCAGGTCTGGGTGATACCCAGAGACTCAAAGGAAACTAGTCAACAACACACAAGTTCTTACTAGACTGTCAGTTTTGCATGCTTTTAAAAATCTCAGAACTATAAATAGCAAGATTCACTGTGTTCTTTAGAAAGTAAGAGAGCATACTTTTGGAGAAGAAGAATACTTGCAAAAATTGAATCATAAATAAAACATACCCCTGGCAGCAATTGGAATGCCAAAAAGAAGACATAAGAGTTATCTTAAGAATTATCATTGTCTTTTATTTAAAAATGGAAGTGTGGGAGGCTGCATAGCAGAAAAAAAGGGCTTGGTTTTAAAGCCTAGCATTTTGAGTTTAAATTTCGGCTCTGCCACTTGCCAGTCCTATGATCTCGGGCAAGTTGCTCAATCTCTTGCAGCTTGTTCGTTCCCCTGTAATAACAATACCTAACTTGAAAAGTTGTGAGTATGAAGCAAATAATGAACATAAAGTATCTAGAAAGTGCCTGATCCATAGTAACGACTCAGTTAGTGAATTGTCATTTAACAAAAAATGTGTAGAGGGTTAGTGGAATACTACACAGCTGTAAAAAAGAAGGAACTTGTACCCTTTGTGACAGCATGGCTGGACCTGGAGATTATTATGCTAAGTGAAATAAACCAGTCAGAGAGAGAGACAAATATCATATTATATCATTAATATATGGAATCTAATGAACAAAAGAAACTAATAAATAAAATAGAACCAGAGGTATGGATATATGGAATAGACTGACAAATGTCAGGAATGGGAGGGGTTGGGGAGACTGGATAAAAGAAGGTGAAGGGATTAGCTAAAGAACATATGTGATAACCCATAGACACAGATGAAAAGTGTGGTAAAGGCCAGGGGAGGAGGTGTGGGGGCTGGGTGAGGGTGAGCAAAGGGGGAGAAGTGTCAACAACAACAAAAAATTGGAAAATGTGTGTAGAGGAATAAAGAGGAGAATCAGCATATTAGATGGACAATGTCATGTGATTATTCCATGAGATCAAAGGATAGACTTGAGGAACAAAGCCTGTCTCTGGAATCTGTCACTGCAGACATGAAAGGACAGCCCTCCCGAAGTCCCCACCTCAGGAGCACTCACAGTAGTGAAGAATTTTCATGAAGGGATACAAGGTCAGACTGGTTTAAGTTACTTCTTAGTTTACTGACATGCTTGTTTCAGGTCTTGAGTTTGTGAACATATGCCAGTCAACATTCGTGGCTCTAATTTCTGGCTCTATGTTTTTGTTCCTTTTGCATTTTCCCAAATACACACTGAAGAATAATTTCAATACAACTTATCTGACCTTATAAAGCTTGTGTGGTTGGTACTGACTAAATCTGTGATTTAAAAAAAGTCAATTAACAGAAACTTGAGAACAGTGTAAAGTTGAAAAATAAATTTGACCACTTTTTTTTCTGTTAGTGGTTGATGATATTACATCTGGCACAAGCTACTCTCTGGCATGCATAGCTTTTCCCCTTTTGATTATTTTCGAGCAGTGTATGTTTATTGAAAATCATTGTTTCCAAGCACTTGGCATGTATTAACACTCTTAATTCTCACAACAATCCTGTGAGGTAGCTAATAATATGTAACATTTCAGGAATGTGGAAGTCGGCGGAGAGAAGCTGAGTGACTTGCTACGGTCACACTACTGTGTACGTGGTAGAGAATGGGAACTTGTTTTCCTGCTGTACAGGAAGCAGTGATACTTGGATATTTGACAGAGATTTTAGATGCTCTTATCATTTATAATATATATGGCACACAGCTATAAGACATTATGTAGGAAATAACTAATTGATGCATTTACTCCTAGATTTACTTTACTTTTACTTTAGTGTCAAAATAGTAAAAGTTTGAATTATTGTAAACCTATAAAAAATATCATAAGTTGCCAACTGTAAGGTATGGAATGGCCATATGTCATGAGCTATTTATGCCTGCATTTGTTACTGAGCTAATAAACAATATTAAAACCAGAGCAAAACAAAAAGAGAGAGGCAAAGGAAAAGTTATTCTGATGCTGGTTGAAAAGGTAAGGAAGACTTTATTCAGGACTACTGTGATCCGTATTAAGACTATGACAACAGGGGAGAGAGATTGGGTTCAACTCTGAATATAAAAAAACACAGCTGGAGGCCTATAGACAATGAGCAGAATGAGTAGGGTCAGGGGATGGAAAATTACTAAGAGGAGACATCAAGGGTAAGGGGGGATTCTTGCTAAACTGACTTAACAGGATTCTTGCGGAAGGCAGGGCAGGATGATTGCATATGAAGGATGGGGGATCCTCTCTAAATTGAACTGGAAGGATTCTTGCTATGACTAAGAAGGTGAAAGACAGGGCCCCAGGATGAGGTCAGTCAAGAAGAGGGCTCAGAGGAGCTGACCAAAGTTTCATCAACGACTGAATCTTTGTCAGGGCAACAGCAAGGAGTCTTGCAGAGAATCAGAGAATTATGCTCAGACTTGAAAAGAGGACTGCGTTACCTATTTGAGTGGCAACAAATGGAGCAGTATGTTAAGTTGGTTTTGGTATTTTTCTTCATTGAATAATTTTATGATAAAGTTAATAGTTTTTAGAACCATTAATTTTCTACCTTTTATCCACATAGCTCCTTCTCTAATGAGGACACAAAGTTTCTTTAGCTTTGGTTTTACTGTTAAATTGCTGAGGTTTGTTGTTTTAGTAATCAGATCAGCCTGTAATGGTCTTTGTGGATGGATAGATGTAAGTGAGCTATCTAAGTAAATAACTATTGTATAAATATGCTCATCATAATGGGTGGGAGAACAAAACCCATAAAAGCTATATGATTTTTTTTGCACACATTTAATTTTGGAAACAAATGAATCACTCTGAAACCATAGATTCTGAAATCTCTCGCTTAGGTAAATTGTATGCGAAGTGCAATTTCACATTGACTTAAAAATACATTGTATATCTTACTATCAGGTGTGAAAGTGTATTATAATATTAAATGCACTTTATGTAACCATTATAAAACAATATGGGGAAATTAGTTGCATATATTTTCTACTTCAAATTGTGGGGTTTTTTGTTTATTTATGTCTCTTTATTTCTTCCAATATCATCCAAGACCAAAGAATAAAAATCCACTCTGGTGTTCTAACAAAAATACCAAGTTCCATTCTTTTGCACCCACCTTGTTTAAAGACTTTGAATTTGTCCTTTTAAACCCCTTTTGTGAACTCAGCTAGAAAGTTTCTGTGGTTCTTTTAAATGTCAAATCAATCTAAAGTTGTTAATATTTTAATCTTCCCACCCTGGATAATTTAGAAGAAAGTAACATTGATAATTATTCTCTGAAAAGCAATAAGGAAGAATCTTTAAAAATGATAGCTAATAAAGCACTTGTATTAATTAACTAATGAGTACCATTGGAAGTTAAGCTCCTTTTAATCTTATGAGGTTGGACATTATTGCTATTCGGTGGGGAGAACAATTCTGATGTTCTGCCAAAACAAAATAGCAGGTAGACAGAACACAGACCACAATTTGCAAATTCACTTCAAGTTCTGAATATTATGCAATGAAATACTTTTGTTGTTTCAATCATTATTAAACAATTTAAAATGCAGAGATCTTAAATGACTTTCCTATAAAATATACTATAATGGATTAAAGGAGACATTGATTTCTAAGTACTATATTGAGATTAAACTGACAATTAGTATTTGATATTCTTTTAAAATTACCTTCTACAAATAAAGCCAATTAGATCTTCAAAAAAATATCTTCTACATAGTAACCATCTCATTATATACCAATTTACGTGTTTCCTAAGATTTTTCTGAATATTAATCCCAGGAGCAATGCTATTTTTTTAAGTGAGTTATTTCATAAAAGAAGACAAGGACTTGCTAAAGATACGTACAAATGACCTTTTCATGTATTACACATAAAGATTCAGTTCACTGGAGCAACCTAGAGTAACTAGTAATAAAAAATGTACCACTACTGAAAATGGCTTAAATCCTATATGATAATAGAATGATTTTGGACTGTGAAAGATTCAAAATACTCTCTTAGCAGAATGCCAAATTGGATGAATGATAAATAAAAGTAACTAATCTTGTAAAACTATAGCATAGTAATCTGGTTACATCTGACCTCCAAGAGGAATCATAGTTCAAAATGCAGACTGTGTTGCTTCCTGTGACAGAAACTTGTGAACAAACTCTGAAGGTGAGTAGGGAAGAACTTGGCCATTTTTCAGCCTTTTGGTGTCTAGTTTACTCAGTGAGTCTGCTTCTCTGCCCTCCTGTATGACACCCCACTCAGCATGATGTTAGCATCATGCAGGAAGACTGTTCTGCAGATCAGTTAATCCATGTGCTGTTCTCTCTCCTCCTTCTGGGACCCAGGACCAAAAAGAAAGAAACACCTGAAGGCCTGAGGGTGATGCATTTCTACCATAAGCTCTAGAGCTGGAGGCTTGAATCCCAACTCTATTCCTTACTAGCTGTGACCTTGATTATGGAAAGGAAAAAGGTAACAGAAGTACTCATTGTCGTGAGGATTAAATAAGAGAATATATGTAAAGGGCTTAGCACAGTATCTGACACATAATGAACAATCAAATGCTATCTATTGTTGGGGACCAATCTGCCTGGCAATTGTAACTCAGCCTTATGGGAAAGCCCATATGTGTGTGGTGGCATGCAGGATGACAAACCCAGGGATCAGTTCTCTTGTGGGAAATCAGGCCTGCATTATACCTAGGCTGCTTTGTGACTTGCTCTTGGCTAAAACTCTCTCACCCTGGATTGAGGCAGTGTATGCTTGCTGCGTATCTTTGAAGTGGCTTCCTGAAGTCTGTTCTCCCAAGGATTGAAGTGTAACCAGACCAATTACTCTTATCATTCCCTTGCATTTGCAACATTCTTTCCTTGTTAATCTGTAAGAAGTAATCTGTAACATCCTTTCTGGTTGCTATGTGTAAAAAGTTATTACCTAAAGCAAACCTAAGTATAATGAATGAAAACCATCTTAGATGTATGCTATGAGAAAGCCAATAAAAGCCTGCTGAGGCAAGGGTCAGGGTGCTCTCCCCTTGAGAGAGTGGCCATACAGTCCCCTTTTTTCTCCACAGGCTTTATGTATTCTCTGTGAATTTATTTACAAATCAGCCACAGCATATAGATTCTGCAGGATCCGTGGCAATCTATTGTTGATGTTTTCAAATGTGCAAGAGCAAATATCTACAATTGACTTATCATCCTATTTCTGATCCTCTTTATTCTAAACTATTTTAGGCCCTCTTAAATTGCAGCCTACATCTTGTCTTAGAAATTATAGACAGTTGTTGGGTTGTAAGTATTAAAGTCGCTGTATGTAACTTACCTAGACTCATAGCAGGCCTATTAATGTGGATAAAAGCAGTGTCTAACTTCTCTGTCTGCCACCTTTGTTCATGGGGTCAGTGTCCCCTCAGTCTTCCAAGTCTTCCAGTCTTTCTTGTGGCTACACAGTCCTCTTGGATCAATGATGACATCCATCTGCTCCACTCTAACCGTATTAACTCAGCTATCCCTGTTGCATGACAGCTGCCCCAGTGTGTCAGTCTCACTGTCTTCTTCAGCCCTTCTCCCTCCCACTCACCCTCCACACCGACCCCATAGTTATCTCCTTAACCATTCACCAGGCTGCCTCAGCCTGAAGGTAAAGAAGATCAGTCACAAAGCTGCATTCTCAGCATCGCCTTCTCCTGGTCTGAGATAGTTCCCTCAGAGAGTTTCAGGAGTTCTCAGGGCTGATATCAATTTCCTTTTCTGCCCCAGCTTGCCGATGCCCACAGCAGCAGCTGGGCAGAGCTCGGCCAAATTGGCTGAGGCTATCTTTACTCCAGGATCTCCTACCCTATCCTCTCCTTGCTTTCAGAACTGTCTTCCTAAAAAAAGCAAATCTAATCCTGAAAAATGAATTAGGTTCTCTGACACTAAAAAGCAGGAGCCAGCTAGTTACCATCCAGGAGAAAGAAAGTAGGTCGCCAGAGGAAGTAGAACCATGAAACACTTATAATGCTCACACTCACTCTGTCTGCTTGTATACTGTGACCTTTCTCTCCAGTTGACCTCCTTGTTAACTCTTCCACTTCCCACTTCCATAACTGTTCCAGCCTCTCCAGCCAGAGTCACTGTCTTGCTCTTGGGGAAGTTATGTTCTCTCTTTCTCTTTCTTCTTCTCCTCCTCCTCCCCCTAGAAAAGCAGAAGAAGAGAGTTTTATGTCTTGCCTATGAAGAGTTACCCTCTCTCTGAGAGCTGCCAGCCAAGTGGTTTTGTCTACCATTGAGAGCCAGCATGACACGGTCTCTTCTTCAAGGCATCTGGAAGTATTTCTTCGAACTTTAACATTTTCATTTGATCCACTTCAATTTGCAATGAAGGTATCTGCTTCAGTAGAGATGTATTTTGTCAAGTTTAGAAATGTGGGGTGGCCACCTTGATTTTAAATTATGTGAGTGATTTGCACCTCAGAGTCTGGTGAAAGCTCATTATATACTGATCAAGAGACAAGAAGAGAGATTACAAAAATGCTTCCTTCTGCACTCAGGGACCAATGGAGAGAAAAGCCAGGTAAATACTGCAACAAGCAAACAATGAGAGGAAAAAACACTTTGAGAGCAAAAGGTAGGACACCTGGTCTCCTATGCTGAGCCCCTCCGTATAAGCCAGTGTTCTTGGAAACTCTTTTTTCTCTTTTGTAATATTAGCTCCATGAAAGCAGAAACTCTCTCTTCCTCTGTCACCTTGATAATAGCTATTCACATAAAACTTGTTGATAGAATAAATCTGTGTTGTTTTAAGTTCCCTTTAGTACAAAATTTCTGTTATTAAATGTCAAAGTGTATATAACCCAGAAAAGGGAGGCATCATTGAAGAAGTAGAACAGCATCATATTCTTAAAAACATGTAGTACTTGAATAGCTAGAGAAGAGAAGGGGCTAAGGTTTAACACCCAGGTGTTTAAGATTATCCAGAAAATGGAGTTCATATCTGTAAAATCAGCTCTAAATATCATATATCCTGAGCCAGGATAAAGTCTGTTCAGTAACAAATCCCGGGATGGGAGGTTAGGTCAAGGGCAATTCAGATCCATAACTGCAATCCTGAGTTGGAACGAGAGTCAACTTAGGCAGCAGTAGAGAACTTTGAAGTCATCAAGGTTTTATGACCCTACAGCTGCTTTTGGATAAATGGTAACTGTTGAACCAGTTTCATTAGAGTGGGTGTAAGATTGACTAGGAGTCCTTATCTGTTTCTGGGTCTCAAATACAAATTCTGAGAAACAATTGGCATTTCTTCCTATATCAACTATTAGGAACATAGTGCACCATGAATAAATGTTTGTGGAATGAATGAAAGATATTATTGCATTGCTATCTATTTCTTCCTTCACATTTGCTTAACATATTTGATTAATGTATTTAATTGGTACATACATATTTGTAATTTGTATGTCCTCTTGATGAATTGACCCCTTTATTATCATATAATGACTTTTTTTCTATTGTTAAAGTTTTTACTTGAAGTTTATTTTTTTCCAATGTAAATGGAGCTATCCCTCCCTCCCTTGATTTTCATTTGTGGGGAACAGTTGGCTCCAATCCTTTGCTTTGGTCCTGCAGTGCATCCCTTTTCGGCAGCATGTTAGTTGTAAGGACTCACGATTGTCATCTTGTTAATTTTGTAGGGCTTTTCCCTTTCTCTTGTCATCTTTTTTGTAGGGCTTTTCCCTTTCTCTCTTGCTTTTGTTTTTGTGTGATTTGATGATTCTTTCTAGAGAGCTGTGCTATGGTTCCTTTATCTTTGGCATATTGACCATAGGTTTTTTGCTTTGTGGTTACCATGATTCTTACATAAAACATCTTATGATTATAACAATCTAATTTACACTTATAACAGCTTTGATTACTTACTCTCTACCTTTTTTTTTGTCAATTGATGGAATTTTTATTTCCTGAAAGGTTATGTAGGTTTTTTTTTAAGATTTTATTTATTTTTATTTTTTAACTATATTTTATTGATTATCCTGTTACAGTTGTCCCATTCCCCCCCTTCTTGCCCCCCACCCCCTTAACCCCCCTTTCCCCACCCTTTAGTTTTGTCCATAGGTCATACACATAAGTCCTTCTGCTTCTGCACTTCCTATACTATTCTTAACCTCCCCTTGTCTGTTGTCTACCTACCATTTATGCTACCTGTTCTGTGCCCCATTCCCACCCTCTCCCCCAACCACTCCCCTGTCGATGTTCCTCCATACCTTATATAACTCCCTTTAACATTTCATACAATAAAGACTGGGTGGTGATGAACTTCTTGAACTTGACCTTATCTGAGAAGCACTTTATCTGCCCTTCCATTCTAAATGATAGCTTTGCTGGATAGAGTATTCTTGGATGTAGGTCCTTGCCTTTCATGACTTGAAATACTTCTCTCCAGCCCCTTCTTGCCTGTAAGGTCTCTTTTGAGAAATCAGCTGACAGTCTTATGGGAATTCCTTTGTAGGTAACTGTCTCCTTTTCTCTTGCTGCTTCTAGGATCCTTTCCTTATTTTTGATCTTGGGTAATGTA
>PVJI01024241.1:0-22252 GCA_004026765.1 Micronycteris hirsuta
ACTGTTCTTACTTTCAATGTCTCTCGTTATGTTTTGCTTGCTTTCTGCTTTTGTTGATTATGATCCAGTTAAAGGTGAGATCATATGGTATTTGTCCCTCACCACCTGGCTTACTTCACTTAGCATAATGCTCTCCAGTTCCATCCATGCTGTTGCAAAGGGTATAAGCTCCTTCTTCCTCTCTGCTGCGTAGGATTCCATTGTGTAAATGTACCATAGTTTCTTGATCCAATCATTTGTAGATGGGCACTTAGGTTGTTTCCAGCACTTGGCTATTGTGAATTGTGCTGCTATGAACATTGGAGTGCATAGGTCCTTTTGAATTGGTTTTTCACGGTTCTTAGGGTATAATCCCAGTAGTGGAATTGCTGGGTTGAAAGGCAGTTCCATTTTCATTTTTCTGAGGAAGTTCCATACTGTTTTCCACAGTGGCTGTACCAGTCTGCATTCCCACCAACAGTGCAGTAGGGTTCCTTGTTCTCTACATCCCCTCCAACAGTTATATGTTGCTTTGTTGATGATGGCCATTCTGACTGGTGTGAGGTGGTATCTCATTGTGGTTTTAATTTGCATTTCTCTGATGGCTAATGATGTTGAGCATCTTTTCATATGACTCTGAGCCCTCTGTATGTCCTTTTTCAAGAAGTGTCTGTTCATGTCTTTTGCCTATTTTTTAATTGGGGTTTTTTGTCTTCCTGGGGTGGAGTCGTATGAGTTCTTTATATATTTTGGAGATCAGACCCTTGTCTGAGGTATCATTGGCAAATATGTTTCCCCATATGGTTGGTTCTCTTTTTATTTTAATACTATTTTCTTTAGCCTCACAGAAGCTCTTTATTTTGATGAGGTCCCATTTGTTTATTCTTTCCTTTATATCCCTTGCTCTAGGGGACCTATCATTGAAGATGTTGCTGCGTGGAATGTCTGACATTTTCCTACCGATGTTTTCCTCTAGAACTTTTATGGTATCACGACTTACATTTAAGTCTTTTATCCTCCTTGAATTTATTTTTGGGTATGGTGTAAGTTGGTGCTTGAATTTCAATTTTTTGCATGTGGCCGTCCAGATTTCCCAATACCATTTGCTGAAGACGCTATTTTTATTCCATTTTATACTTCTGCCCCCTTTGTCGAAGATTAATTGCCTGCAGAGACTTGGGTTTATTTCTGGGTTCTCTATTCTGTTCCATTGGTCTATCTGTCTGTTTTTATGACAGTACCAGGCTGTTTTGATTACAGTGGCCTTGTAATATAGTTTGATATCAGGAATTGTGATCCCTCCTGCTTTGCTCTTCTTTCTCAAGATTGCAGCTGACATTCGGGGTCGTTTATGGTTCCATATAAATTTTTGAAGTGTTTGTTCCATATCTGTGAAATATGCCATTAGTACTTTGATAGGGATTGCATTGAATCTATAAATTGCTTTGGGGAGTATGGACATTTTGATGATGTTGATTCTTCTGATCCATGAGCATGGTCTGTGTTTCCATTTGTTTGTGTCTTCCATGATTTCTTTCTTCAGTGTTGCGTAGTTTTCTGAGTACAGGTCTTTTACCTCCTTGGTTAGGTTTATTTCCAGGTATTTTATTTTTTTTGTTGCTATATCAAATGGGATTTTTTTCCTGATTTCTGTTTCTGCTGTTTCACTGTTGGAATATACAAATGCCTTTGATTTCTGGATATTGACTTTATATCCTGCTGTTTTGCTAAATTCATTTATTAGATCGAGTGTTTTTTTGGCGGAGTCTATAGGATTTTCTAAGTACACTATCATGTCATCTGCAAACAACGACAATTTTGTTTCCTCCTTTCCAATTTGGATGCCTTTTATTCCCTTTTCTTGTCTGATTGCTGTGGCTAAAACTTCCAGTACTATGTTAAATAGAAGTGGTGATAGTGGACATCCTTGTCTTGTTCCTGATCTTAGTGGGAAAGATTTTAGTTTTTGTCCATACAGTATAATGTTGGCTGTAGGTTTCTCATATATGGCTTTTATTATGTTGAGGAATGCTCCCTCTATTCACACTTTGCTAAGTGTCTTTATCATACATGGAGGCTGTACCTTATTGAATGCTTTTTCTGCATCTATTGATATGATCATGTGATTTTTGTCTTTGCTTTTGTCTATGTGATGAATTACATTTATTGTTTTGTGAATGTTGTACCATCCTTGCATCCCTGGGATGAATCCCACTTGGTCATGGTGTATGATCTTTTTGATGTATTGCTGGATGAGGTTTGCTAATATTTTGTTGAGAATTTTAGCGTCAATGTTCATCAGTGATATTTGCCTGAAGTTTTCTTTCTTTGTTGTGTCTTTTTCTGGTTTTGTGATTAGGGTGATGCTGGCTTCATAAAAAGAGTTTTGGAGCCTTCCATCATTTTGGATTTTTTGGAATAGTCTGTGAGGGATAGGTGTTAGTTCTTCCTTAAATGCTTTGTAGAATTCTCTTGTGAAACCATCTGGTCCAGGGCTTTTGTGTGTTGGAAGTTTTTTTATTACTGTTTTAATTTCATCTGCTGCTATTGGTCAGTTCAGGCTTTCTGCCTCTTCTTTACTGAGTATTGGAAGATTATATTTTTCTAAAAATTTGTCCGTTTCTCCAAGGTTTTCATATTTCTTGGCATACAGTTCTTCATAGTAGTGTCTTATAATCCTTTGTATTTCTGTGGCATCAGTTGTGATATCTCCTCTTTCATTTCTGATTGAGTTTATTTGGGCCCTCTCTCTTTTTATTTTTGATGAGCCTGCTTAAAGGCTTGTCTATTTTGTTTATCTTTCCAAAGAAACAGCTCCTGGATTCACTGATCCTTAGAATTGCCCTTTTAGTCTCTATGTCATTTAATCCTGATCTGATCTTCGTTATTTTCTTCCTTCTACTTGCTCTGGGTTGTCTCTGTTGTTGTTCCTTGAGTTCTTGTAGGTGTAGGGTCAGGTTGTTTGTGTGAACTGTTTCTGTTTTTTTTAGGTAGGCCTGTATCGCTATGAACTTCCCTCTCAGGACTGCCTTCGCTGTGTCCCATAAGTTTTAGGTTGTTGTAAGTTCATTTTCATTTGTTTTGAGGAACTTTTTGATTTCTTCCCGAATCTCATCCTTCAACCATTCATTGTTTAATATCATGCTATTCAATTTCCATGACTTTGGGTGTTTGGGGTTTTTTTCCTTTGGGTTGGTTTCTAATTTCAGTCCCTTGTGGTCAGAGAAAATACTTGGTATGATTTCAATTTTCCTGAATTTGTTGAGGCTTGTTTTGTGTCCTATCATATGGTCTATCTTTGAAAATGTTCCATGTGCATTTGAAAAGAATGTGTATTTAGCTTCTTTGGGGTGAAAGGCTCTTTATATATCAGTTAAGTCCATTTCTTCCAGGGCATTGTTCAATGCCACAATATCTTTGCTGATATTTTGTTTGGGGCATCTGTCCATTTTTGACAGTGGGGTGTTGAAGTCCCCTACTATAATTGTGTTGCTATCAATGTCTTTCTTGAAGTCTTCCAAGATTTTCTTTATATATTTGGGTGCTCCTATGTTTGGTGCATATATATTTACAATGTTTATGTCTTCTTGGTGGATTTTTCCTTTGAGTATTATGAAGTGTCCTTCTGGGTCTCTCTTTATAGCCCTTTTTTGGAAGTCTATTTTGTCTGATATGAGTATAGCTACCCTGGCTCTTTTTTTCCTGTCCATTTGCTTGGAAAACTAGTTTCCAGCTCTTCACTTTCAATCTGTGAAGGTCTTTTGACCTGAGGTGGGTCTCTTGTAGGCAGCATATGTGTGGGTCGTGCTTTCTTATCCATTTAGCTATTCTATGTCTTTTGATTGGAGTATTTAATCCATTTACGTTTAAGGTTATTATTGATACGTACTTATTCATTGCCATTTTTTTTATCTGTGTTCTTTTCTCTCTCTCTTTTCCTTCCTTTCCTTAAAGCAGTGTCTTTAGCATCTCTTGCAGAACTGGTTTGGTGGAGGTGTATTCTTTTAGACTTCTTTTGTCTGGGAAGCTCCTGATTTGGCCATCTGTTTTAATTGAGAGCCTTGCTGGGTACAGTAGCCTTGGTTGCAGGCCTTTGGTTCTCATTACTTGGAATATTTCTTGCTATTGTCTTCTGGCTTGGAGTGTTTCCGTTGAGAAGTCAGCTGCTAACCTTATCAGGGCTCCCTTGTATGTTATTTCCTGTCTCTGTCACACTGCCTTTAAGATTCTCTCTTGTCCTGGAATTTTGCCATTTTAATTATGATGTGTCTTGAAATGGGCCTGTTTGTGTTCCTTTTGATTGGGACTCTCTGTGTTTCTTGGACTTGTGTACTTTTTCTCTCATCAGATTTGGGAAGTTTTCCATCATTACTTTTTCAAACATGCTTTCTATCCCTTGCCCTTCTTCTTTTCCTTCTGGTATCCCTATTATATGAATATTATTTCGTTTCATGGTTTCCTGCATTTCCCTTAATACCTCTTCATTCTTTCTGAATCTCTTTTCTTGTTCCTGCTCTTTTTGGGTATTTTTTTCTACTTTGTCTTCCAGCTCGCTGATCTGATCCTCTGCTTCATCGAGCCTGGTTTTGATTCCTTCTATTATGTTCTTTAGTTCAGATATTGTATTCTTCATTTCTGCTTGGCCCTTTTGGATATTTTCTATTTCCTTTTTCATGCTGACATAGTTTGCAGTGAGCTCATTGCAGTTTCCCTTTAGTTTCTGGAAATTCTCTGCGAGCTCATTGAGCTTCTTGAGCTTCCTGATAACCAATGCTTTGAACTCAATATCTGATAGTAAGCTTCCCTCTGTTTTGTTTATCATTCTTTCTGGGAATTCTTCCTTTCCTTTCATTTGGGGGTTGTTTCTTTGTCTTCCCATTGTTTGTGAGACTCTTCTCGCTATCCTCTCTTTCTTAAATTAATCTGTCAAGATCTCTGGAGTAGCAAATTTAATTTTGTCCCACTGTCTCTGTTTTTTGGACTGACCACTGTCCAGGACTGACTCTGGTCTTTTCACAGCTCTAGGTTTTTATGTCTCACGTGTAGGTAAAGAAGAGAGGGGGGCGAAGGGGAAAGAAAGAAGAAAAAAAGGAGTGAAGGAAAGGAGAAAGAATACTATAAGGAAATGAAGGGAAGCAGGAGAAATAAAGTATAAAAAAGGAAAGAATGGAAGGACAAATTAAAAGAATATTTTTTTATCTTTTATAAATTAAAAAATAACAAAACAAAACAAAAAAGTAAAAAAAAAGAGAGATATGAGGAGGAGGGGACTAAGAATACTAAAGGAGAGGGAGGAAGAAGGAATTAAAAAATAGTGAAGGACAGAGAGGAAGAAGGGCTAAAAAAATAAAAACAAAACAAAACAAAACAAACAAAAAAACCTTCGGCTTTCTGATTTTAAAGCTGCCCGGCCAGGCTGTGTCTGGCTTGGAATATATTAGTTTTGCTTTTCTTCCTTCCTGAGGTGTACTCTTTGCTGTTGTCCAGCCACCAGCCCAATTCCTCTGTGTGCTTCTGGGTCCAAATGGTCTTTTGATGTGCACCTGATAGGGGCAACTCTCCCACCGCCTATTTTCTCTCTGCTGTTCTAAATAATAGGTTCTTGCCACGCCCTTTCTGGATAGTTTGGCCCCCGCTCTGAGTTAAGAGTTTGTGTGGTCTGCAGCTCCGGTCTACTACTCCCCTCAACGGGGAGCTTCTGCCTTATTCCCACAAAGCTGATTGGTCCTGCCGGTCTAGGTGCACTGGGGCTGGATGGCAAGGGCTTTGTCCCCAGCTGTCGGTGTGAGCTCCGCACACCTGTGCTAGCTTTTATCTCTGTCCCTGGGTTGTGCGCCAGCAAGCCCCAATCGAGGGGCCCCGGTTGTGCACTGTCCCTGGTATTTTTGAGCTGTGCACCTCTGTTCCCTCTCTTGTCTGTCCCTGGAATGTGCGCCAAAGAGCTCTGGCTGAGGGGCCCAGTTGTGCACTGTCCCTGGTATTTTTTTTAAAGATTTTATTTTTTTAATTTATTTTTAGAGAGAGGGGAAGGGAGGGAGAAAGAGAGGGAGAGAAACAGCAATGTATGGTTGCCTCTCACATGGCCCTCATGGGGACCTGACCCGCAACCCAGGCATGTGCCCTGACGGGGAGTCTAACCGGGACCCTCTGGTTCCCAGCCTGCGCTCAATCCACTGAGCTACACCAGCCAGGGCTGTCCCTAGTATTTTTGAACTTTGCACGATTGGTCCACGGATCACCCGGTGTGCACGGCCCTTAGTTTCCCTTGCTTGATTTCACAAGTCGCACTTAGCCCCAGAGCCGCTGATTGCAAGATGTTCCCAATTCTTCTGGAATGGGCTGGGAAAGGCCTCGGTCCCTGGGTTCAAACAGTCTCCAATTCCCCTTGATGGAAGTGCCAGCCGCCGCGGGCCAAGGGCTGACCGTGTTCTCCGTCTGGTGGTACAAGCACACTTCCCTGGGCCTCCGATCTCGGAGTGCACTGATCCCGGGTGAGCAACGACCTCGGGACTGTTGGGGGCGGGGCCTCTCCAAATAGCCAAGGAGCACCACTTTTTTCCTATTTTTCCTCTCTGAAAAATTCTTCCTATTTACGCCCGCCAGACCAAACAAGCATCTGACCACTCACAAATCCCAATCTGGCTCCCTCCCCAAGAATCTTGCGTCTGATCCGGCGGCTCTCCGGTCTGGGACTGAAGCCCCACCCTGCTCCCCGAGCTGGTCCCGAGGGGAACCTTTTCCTTCGGAAGCACTCTGCTTACCGTGTGAATGTTCAAATTCCCCTGTAATCTTGGTCACCAATCATCATATGTGTTGGAATACTGCTGGGTTTTCTCCCTGTTCCTCAGAAAATCAACCAGTGGGCAGGAAGAAGTGAACTCTGTTCCCCCTGTCTCGCCGCCATCTTCCTACCTATTTTTTTCTTTTTTTATTGTTGTTCAGTTATAGTTGTCCTTCCTTTTTTTCCATTGCTCACCCTACCCCGCCCCCCACTACCAGTCAATCTTCCCTATTGTCTATATCCATGAGTCATCTATTCGTGTTCCTTTCCTTGCCCCTTCACCTTCTCCCCCTCCCCTCCCCATTATCCTCCTCAGATATAAGCTATACTGCCCACTTAGTGGGTATTCAGAAATGTGTGCGGACATATAGTTGTCAAAGTGCCTAGGGGGAGCTACTGGCATTTAATCTCTTGAGATCAGTGATGCAAAATTTCTGTGAGTATGGAGGTCCTTAGGTGAGATTACATAATTGAATTTGATAATTATTGGTAGTTGAACAAGCTTCAGGTTGGCCCCCATGTATATTTGCCTTTGTTATTTCAAATGCAATTTACTTGGGAGGGGTGGAAGTTCCAACCTCTAACCTACATTTCCTTTTTTTTGATAAGGGTTTGGGAGTAGATATAATGTATATTTTCTTTGTGCAACTGGACAATACCTGTTAGAATTTTGAAAAAGGGTGGCTGCTTTGTTATGAAAAGGTCTAGAATAAATGCAGGAGAACTTCTTCATGATCACATTGGTTATTTTTTCTGTCAATCTTCTCTCCCTGTGTTCACCCCATCCCCCACAAAAGCAAACCCTGGCCCTCTATTCAGATATGTTTGGGACATTTAGATCAGAGAATTCACAGAATGATAGATGGGGACAAGAAGCTGGATTGCTTCAGCAAATCTAATTGAAAAGAAAACTGGATGTTGGGCCTTTAGCCATGATGAATGAATATTAAACGCTGTAGCCTATTACCAAGTTATAATTCAGAAATTTGACATCCCCACTTCCCTCCACCTAGAAACTTAGGCAAACCTTTTTTTTTCTACTTCCAAACTTCAATGTAGCCAGTAGACATTTTACAAGAGGACTGGCTGTTTCCCAATTATTAGAGAAATTACCAAAAAGCCAATTAATATTAATATATTGGAGATGTCCCACAATGCAAAACAACAGAGGGTCTCCCAAATTATCACTAAACAACAAGATGAATATAATTTCATATATGAAGTAAACACCTACATCAAAGTAATATGCTCTCAAAAAATGTATTGAGTTTCCTTCCTGTTATATGAGATTAAGAATAATGTGCCCTCTCAGTATGACATGGAAAATAATTTGTATTATTATGGAGCCCTTTCTATAAAACTAGAATAAAATTACTTCTTCTGTGTGAAATGGATTTCTACCTCCACTCCCCTCAAATTCAGTTACAATAGGTTTAACTATGGCAGTATGCCAAGATATATCTTGTTTTGTTTGATATTTCTATAAGCTTAAACCAAAAGCTGTGCATGTTTGTGCAATTCCAAAGTCAGGATTTATATGTATAATTTTTCAACTGGGGGAAAAAATAAAAAATATCTTTAATTAATTACATGGAAAGCCACTGAAAAATAACAATACCAAATATCCTCTCTTTATTCATATATATATATATATATGTGTGTGTGTGTGTGTGTGTGTGTGTGTGTGTATTTTTAATATATAATTTATTTTTTAAAGATTTTATTTATTTACTTTTAGAGAGGGGAAGGGAGGGAGAAAGAGAGGGAGAGAAACATCAATGTGTAGTTGTCTTTCACTTGGCTCCCACTGGGGACCTGGCCTACAACTCATGCATGTACCCTGACTGGGAATTGAACCAGCCACCCTTTGGTTCGCAGCCCGCACTCAATCCACTGAGCTACACTAGCCAGGTCCTTTGCCCATTTTTGAATTGGATTGTTTGTCATCCTGGTGTAGAGTCATACGAGTTCTTTCTATATTTTGGAGATTAAACCCCTGTCCTATGTATCATTGGCAAATATGTTCTCCCATACAGTTGGTTCTCTTTTAATTTTGATGATGGTTTCTTTAGCCATATAGAAGATTTTTAGTTTGATATAGTCCCATTTGTTTGTTTTTTTTCCGTTACTTCTTTTGCCCTTGGAGATATATTGGAAAAATATTGCTACATGGGATATATGAAATTTTCTTGACTACATTTTCCTCTAGGACTTTCATGGTATCACAACTGACATTTAAGTTCTTAATCCATTTTGAGTTCATTCTGGTGTATGGTATAAATTGGTAGTCTAATTTCATTTTTCTTTTGCATGTACCAGTCCAGTTCTCCCAAAATCATTTATTGAAGATGTTATTTTTACTCTATTGTATGCTCATGCCCACTTTGTCAAATATTAATTGACCATAGAACTATGGGTTTATTTCTGAATTCTCTATTCTGTTCCACTGATCTATGTGTTTGTTCCTATGCCAGTACTGGACTGCCTTGCGGCATAGTTTGATATTAGGTATTGTGATCCCTCCTACTTTGTTTTTCTTTCTCAAGATTGCTGCGGCTATTCAGGGTCTGCTGTTGTTCCATATAAATTTTTGAAATATTTGTTCTATATATGTGAAATATACCATTGGAATTTTAATAGGAATTGCATTGAATGTACAGAGTGCTTTGGGTAGTATGGAATTTACTTTTTAATGACGTTAATTCTTCCAATTCATGAATACGGTATATTCTTTCATTTCTTTGTATCTTCCTCAATTTCCTTCTTCAGTGTTGTTTAGTTTTGTGAGTACAGGTCTTTTGCCCACTTAGTTAAATTTATTCCTAGGTACTTTATTTTTCTGGTTGATATAGTAAATGTGTTTTTTTCCTAGTTATAGTTTATTGTTGGTGTACAAGAAGGCCACTTTATTCTGAATATTGACTTTGTATCCTGCTATTTTGTCAAATTCACTTCTTAAGTTTAGTAGTTTTTTTATGGAGACCATAGGGTTTTCTTTTGTTTTTAAATTACTTTATTGTTCTTCAATTATAGTTGTCTACATTTTCTTCCCTCCCCTGCCTACCATCCCATCCAAACCAACTTCCCTCTCTTGCTTCCACCCTCCCCCTTGGTTTTATCCTGTGTCCTTTGTAATAGTTCCTGAAAACGCTTCTCTCTAGAGTACCCTCCCTCCCCTCTCTGGCTATTGTTCTTAATTACAATGTCTCTGGTTATATTTTGCTTGTTTTCTTCTTTTGTTGGTTATGATCCGGTTAAAGGTGAGATCATAAGGTATTTGTCCCTCACTGCCTGGCTTACTTCACTAAGCATAATGCTCCCCAGTTCCATCCATGCTGTTGCAAAGGGTATAAGCTCCTTCTTTCTCTCTTCTGCATAGAATTCCATTGCATAAATTTGTCATAGTTTCTTGATCCACTCAATTGCTGATGGACACTTAGGTTGGAACAAAAGGAAGAAATAAACATCCAACCAGAATAGAATGAAGAAACAAGAATTCAAAAAAATAATGAGAGGCTGAGGAATCTCTGGGAAACCTGAAACATTCCAATATCCAAATTTTAGGGGTGCCAGAAGGGGAAGAACAACAGCAAGAAATTGAAAACTTATTTTAACAAATAACGAAGGAAAACTTCCCCAATCTGGCAAAGAAAATAGGCTTGCAGGAAGTCCAGGATGCTCAGAGAGTCCCAAAGAAGTTGGACCCAAAGAGGAACACACCAAAGCACATCATCATTAAGTTATCCAAGATTAAAGATAAAGAGAGAATCTTAAAAGCAACAAGAGGAAAGGAAACAGTTGCCTACAAAGGAGCGCCCGTGAGGGCTATCAGCTGATTTCTCAAAAGAAACTTTGCAGGCAAGAAGGGGCTGGAAAGAAGTATTTGAAGTCATGAAAGGCAAGGACCTACATCCCAGATTACTCTATCCAGCAAAGCTATCATTTAGAATGGAAGGGCAGATAAAGTGTATCCCAGATAAGGTCAAGTTAAAGTTCATCATCACCAAGCCATTATTATATGAAATGTTAAAGGGACTTATCTAAGAAAAAGAAGATAAAAAATATGAACAGTAAAATGACAAAAAACTCACAACTATCAACAAATGAACCTAAAAGAAAAGACAAACAACAAAAACAAAAACTAGGCAAACAACTAGAATAGGAACATAATCAGAGAAATGGACATTACATGGAGAGATTTCAGTGGGGAGGGGAAGGGAGGAATAGGGGGGAAAGGTACAGGGAAGGGGAAGCATAATTGGTAGGCATAAAATAGATGGGGAGTGATAAAATGGTATAGGAAACAGAGAACTCAAAGAACTTATATGTACAACTCATGGACATGAACTAAGGTGGGGGGATTCTGGAGGGTTGGCGGGTGCAGAATGAAGAGGGGGTAAGGGGGAGAAATTGGGAAAACTGTAATAGCATAATCAATACAATATATTTAAAAATAAGAAAAAAGAGAGAGAAAATTGGAGTAGGAGAAGGGAGGATTAAAATATGAGATTTGAAATAAAACTAGAGTAAAAAATGGTGAAATAATAGGAACAAACTTGAAGAAACACAAAAAATATTAAAAAGCCATGCCAGAGGAAAAATAATGCACATAATGAATAAGACTGAGGTGGAATTCCTCTCAGCGAAGTTTAGTGTCTGTCACTGTCTTCTCTTTCTGGATCCATCTCTGGTAATGTCAGATGGTGTCCTGGTCTAGTCCTAGGCCACCTGTTTGAGACTACAAGCAATCCACAGTCTATGGCTGTTTCTTTCAGGCTTGGCTGGTCTTCCTTATTCTGCCCTTCTGGCTTTCCATCAGCAACAAGGCCCAAGAGTGGTTCATGTAATGTCTGACAGCACTGCATGTACCACTTCCACCTGCCTCCAGAGAACGTCTCTGGTGTAATTGCAGGGGTTGATTCTCTGGATCATCCCTGGAGGTGCTGTTCAGTCTTCAGGGAAGATGGTTGGAGTGTTTCCTGCCACCCCTCTGGTCACACATCTTGGTTTGTTGCAGATTATTTCCAATAATGTATAATTTCTGATGAATTACCTGTCCGTTTCCTGTGAGGGGCCAATATGTGTAAAAGGGTCAGCTCTCTCTTTCTTGGTGCTGATATCAGCTCTGTATAAGAGCTGACATGGGGCAGAGCCCTGAACACCCCTTACTGTGCCTGTCTCTAATCTCTCTGTTCTGATGGTTTCAGTGGATCAGGGCCTGAGGAACAAGCGTAGCTCATAGTGTCTGATAGCAGTTCAGAAAGGGCTCTTTCAGAGATTTGCCTTCTTTCTCCTATGGATATGTGTGGAGGAGGGGGCTTCTGAGCCTGGACTCACTGATCTGAAGAACCTGTAATCCTGCAGGTGGGGGTTGTGTATGCTTGCTGGTAAGGGATCTTGCCTGGCTGCAATGAATCTCAGGCCCTCAGCTCCTGGCCCTCCAGTCCCCAGCCTGCCACTCTTGCAGGAGACTCAGACCTGAACTCTCCACTCTGCACAGCCCTCTGCTCACCAGCCTCACTGGGTCAGGACCAAGAGTCCTTTCAGCATGCATTGTTTCTGTTCTTCTTGCACAGCTGGACTCAGTGGTAACAAACTGAATTTTTCCTCTGGTTTCTTTGTTGGAAAGGATGCTGCATGCATGAACACAGGGTCCTGGCCCTGCCACTCCTCAGCTTCCCTTTTTAAAAAGTCTCTATGTGGCCCCCGCACTACAGCCCCAAGCCATGGTCCAGCTGTCCACATGCTCCACCTCTATGAGAAGCACAAAGTCTCTCTCTCGGTGAGGGCTGGCCAGTACCTCCAACAGTTTTAGGAGATAGAGTTTCTGTTTGGAACTCTCCCGGTTGCTGCGGCTATGGATGTGCTGCTCACTGTGGGCGTGCAGTCTGCTTCTCCCAGACTTCGTATATTCTCCCAAGTCTCTCCTGGTTAGGGTTGGGGGTTTCCTTGTGTGGGATTAAGGCCCTGCTTTGGGAGGGGAGGAAGCCACAAAGCTGCATTTTCTGTCCGATCTCTCCTTTGCTGCAGGCACCTCACACAGGGTATTTCCTCCTAAACTTATAAAATCTCTTACTGGATGGTGCAAAGTATTCTCTATGTACCCTTGGCTTCAAAAATTCATATCAGCTGAGATTCCATTGATTGTTCAGTTCACTTGTTGGAAGATCACCTGAAAATCCATGTGGGGGGATAAGAAAATGGGCTCAGTTTCCACCTACTTGGCCACTATCTTCTATTTGAATCTATAAGTATATTCTTCATTATAATTAAAATTACTCTCAAAGATAAAGAAATGCCTATCAATACAGACATACAAAACCAAGAACTGGCACCAGATGAAAATATATGGTGGCAATTTACATAGATACAGAGAAGAATCTTTTACTAACAGACCAATTTAGAGATTCACAGGATGCTAATCTCTAGTTTTAAACAATCAGTCCTGGTGTAGCCTTTAAGTATTGAGATGCTGACATGCTGAGAAAGGAGGCAAAACTTCTTTTTCTTCTTCTAAGATTTTTGTAGCTATCCTGAAGAATTTGTTTATCTACAAAATATCTATTGTTTATATGCACAGACTCTAATACAAAGCTAATGTTGCATTTTATTCCTAAAACTTACATTTATGGTATTTACAGATTAGTTTCCATTGAAAAGAACTGGCAAGTTAAAACACATTTACTTCATAGAACTTTACTCCTTACTGATGTTCATATTTCATACCACTAAGCTAATCCTTAGCTTTCCCTCATCTAAAATTATGACATTTGAGGTGTGGATGCAAAAGCTCAACTTCCACAGCAGGGCTGATCAACAATCAAATCGATTAATTGTGTTTCAGTTTCAGCATCTATTCCAAAATGTATTTGTTTAAATAAATGTGTCTCCTTGATAATGGTTTTTAGTGAACTCTACACAAGGAAAACCTACTTTTACATTACCCAAGGACATTGGTGAGAAAATATCTGAAACTGGATTAGAGTTCAAGAGGATTGGGTTTTAAGTCCACTTGTGTTACTTTGAAGAAGTCACTTTACCTGTTCAGGACTTAATACTTTCTCTCCTGCAAACTGAGGGCATTGTCCTGGATGATGTTAAAAGTTCCATCCAGGTCTAAGATTCTAGGACTTTAGATTTCAGATTTTTAAGACTCTTGAATTTGATACATCTTGTCTTTCAAATAAGGCACAAAAAAGATCAATACTCTTAGGTACGCATATATAGATGACATAAGATTTGACTTGAAAAAAGAAAACAGTCACATTCATGCTTTTATTTTCATTTCCTATCATGGACACTAGCTAGCATTTAGAATGTATATTCGATTTTTGTTGATTGCATATTAATTAGATTTTTCTCAATTTATTGGATACTATAATACAGTAAGTCCAGCTAATAATGTCTGTGAACTGTACCTTGTAGCCATTTATTTATTCATATATTTATCCAGGAAATGTTTATAGAGTATTTTTTGCCACTGATCAAAGTACTGAGGACATGGGCTGAACACAGTGACATCTGTTACTATCATGGAGCTTACAGCTCAATGGTGAAGACAGAAAATGAGTGAACAATAAATATTTAACATCCTGATGAATGCTGGAGGGAAACAGATAGCTGTGATATAGACTAACAGTGAAAGGTGGGGTAGGGATGAGAAAAGATCTTATTTAGAAATCATGAACAAGGAAACCTCTCTAAAGACTGACAGGTAAAACTCACCCTGAAGAAGAAGCCAGCTATGTGTAGAGAAGTGGGAAGGATATTATAGTCAGGAGAAAAGCGTGTGAAGAGTTTACAAGACAGGGAAGAATTTGGAATGCATATGTGTGGTTAGAGACTAGGGTAGAGTGGCATAAGATAAGGTTAGAAAAATAGGCACATTTTCCTGTACCTGTTAGTCATTTGTATGTCTTTTTTAGTTTCATCTCTAAATGGGGTTTGAGCAAAAGTGTGTGTGTGTCAATAATGTGGAGGTTTCAATGAGGTAAAGTTGTCGCATTGGGTTACTAGAATAAGTGCACTGGAAATATAGGTTGAAAAGGGGTGTGCTTGAAGTCAAAAGTGGTAAAATTACCAGTGATAACAAGATCCAGAATTGATCATTAGAGTGGGTATATACAGTAGGTTGGTAGTCAATGTAGTTGTATCTAAGAAGTAAAAGACCTGAGAGTCTAAGCTTTATCATGGGTCATCAGTCTTGGATACTTAATGTCCTTGACATGCAAATCAGTGTCGGAACGAGGAGGGAGAGGAAGACAGTGATGTGGGAGCTACACAGTTTTCAAGAACAACTAGGAGTTGGTGGGTGACAGCATTGAAAAACAGGTGTTTAACTCAATAATATGAGCCTTTGTATTCAATGAGCATGTTGAAGTTATATTGTTTCTCAACTTAAAGCCCATTTTTTGTTTTTTCCTAACTATAAAAGTTATTTACATCATAGGAAATTTGGAAAATACAAATACACAGCAGAAATAAAATAAAATAACCCATTATCCCATCACTGCTGACATTTTTGTCTTGATATCTATTTATGTGCACATAAAACATACAGATAAAACAGTACTTCCATTTTTACATCCTCATTTTTTACTTAACATTATATCTTAAGCATTTCCCCACATCTTTATATATCTTTTTAAACATCATTTTAAATGTTAGATTAATAAATCATCCTATGGATATAGTGTAATTTATTGAACCATTTCACTATTGATGCACATTTTCCTATTGTAAACAATATTAAGACAGAGACTGTACATAAATTTTTGTCCATATTTCTGAAAATTTTATTTCAATAGATACCTAGAATTCATATTTCTGGGTAAGAGATATGGTCAATTTAAAATCTCATGACACATAGGTAGAGGGCACCAAAATATTAGTATCCCTAGCCAAATAAATTTATTATTTAAAGGTTAAGATGACATTCCTTTTTGCATTACAGACTAATGAAAAATGTTCTAGGTTCCTTTTGGTTTCTAGTGATAGCGATACATGTTCTTGAACTCTTCTATTGAGGATGTAATTGAAAATTTTCGGTGATGATAAAGGTAATTGACCAACATTCAAATGAGCTTAAGTTATTATGTACTTTGTACTGGTGGCAGCAAGTAAATTTTCTCCCATTATAAAGGAAGAAAATCTACAGAGGCAACTATGACAGTTCCAGAAATGAGAAAAGAAATTTGTGTGAAATGTAGATGCAGGAGGATCATTAAAAACTGAGTTACTCAACCTTTCTCTTATTACTGGACTTCTAAGGAGAAAAAATAAATTAAATTTAAATTCAATATAAATTAATCAATTCATTAATTAAATCAAATGAATGAATTAAATTAATTTCAATTTAATTTAATTTTTCCCTAATGAGAAAAATTAAATACCAGTGAATACAATTTTTTCAGGTAGAGCTTTGGAGGACTCCAAACCATTGTAAAATCTAAGATTTCTCCCCAGTATCCAAATCAATTTTCACCCCTTTGGGGGAAATTTTGTCTATGTTGAAGTGAGGAGTGCTCAACTATTAATGAAAGAGAGGTGCTTTAGTTTGAGCCTCTGTTCTCATTAGCAGGGAGTGATGTACCCCAACATTCTGAGATGTACCCCATATTCTCACTCTGGTTGTAAAAACACCTTTTCCCACTTATTTAATCAGACAGGTGCTACAGTAAAGGGATTTTGCATAGGTAATTTAAATCCTAAATCACTTTACCTAAAATAGGGTGATTACTCAGGTCAACTTGATCTAATCACAAGACTCCTTAAAAATGGACTCGGGCCCTGGCTTGTGTGGCTCAGTGGATTGAGAGCTGGCCTGCAAACCAAAGGGGCATGGATTCGATTTGCAGTCAGGGCACATGCCTGGGTTGTGGGCCAGGTCCCCAGCAGGGGGGTATTTGAGAGGCAACCACACATTGATATTTTTCTCCCTCTCTTTCTTCCCCCCTCCCCCTCTCTCTAAAAATAAATAAATTAAATCTTTTAAAAATGGTCTGGGTTCTTCCAGGCAAAAGATACTTGATGTGTGAGAGGGTCTATGAAGGGAGCTGTGTAACAAGGACCTGAGAATGTCCTAGGTGTTGAGGGCAATCTTCAACCGACAGCCAGCAAAGTAAACAAGGACCTCAGTCTCACAACTATACTAGCAATAGAATTTGCCAATAACTTGAAGGAGTGTGGAAGCAACCCTTTCCCCAGTCAAGTCTCCAGAGGAGGACGTACCTGGCTAACACTCTATTCAGAGTTATAGAGCCCTGTGCAGGGAACCCAGTTAATAAATTTTGGACTCATGGCTCATGGAAATGGTGAGTTGATAAATTTCTGGGTTTTTTTTTACACCTCTAAGTGTGTTACACAGAAATATAAAGCTACAGTTGACCCTTGGACCACACAGGTTTGCACTGTGTGGGTCCACTTATACATACATACATTTTTCAATCAATACTGTAAATGTATTTTCTCTTCTTTATGATTTTTGTAATAACATTTATTTTCTCTAGCATATTTTATTGTAAAAATAGAGTACATAACACATGACATGCAAAATATGTGTTAATTGACTATTTCTTCTATTTGTATGGCTTCTGGTCAACAATAGGCTACAATAGGTCAAAACTTAATAACAGTTAAGTTTCGAGGAAGTTGAAGTTATACATGAATTTTCAACTGCATAGGGGTCAGCAACCCTAACTCCCTATGTTGTTCGAGTCAGCTGTGATATACTCCACATTATACTACACATTCTTCTCATCCCTTCTGTGGGAAGTAAAATGAGATATTGAGGTGTGAAAGGGAGATAATGACAGTTTCCTTTTCATTTAATTTACATTCTTTATCTTTACTCCCTTCTATTCTTGTGACACTGTCCAACTCATAGGGCAGCTATGATAGTTAGTTATGGCACCCCTCACACAGGTTCCAGGATATAAGTTACCATTGTGGCTTGCTTCTCTCAACACCAGTTCATTCACACATTCTGAGGCACTTATAGGCTTATAAGTTTAGGATTGGTCCTGCAGCAGCTGTCCCTCATCTTACATTTGGCTCTGGTATCTGCCAATCCTGATCTGAGGTGTTAGTGAGCATTTGCTACAGATTTTTTCCATTTACCCAGGTAGGTCTTTGCTATGAGTGTAGCCCTTCCGTCAGTCTAATAGTATCTGGACAAAATTTTGCAGAGATAATGAATATTTCTCTTAGTTTGGTATTGTTTTGCTCATTGGAGTGGAACGTTTTTTGGAGGAAGACCATTTAAATTTGTTGGTATCACATATTATATTAATCCGAACAACTCCTGATTTATGTTTAAGGAGATAGCTTTCTTTATCATTGTATATTATTTAAGTGTATTATATAACAATTTGGGTCAGCTAGGAGAGTAGGATCTTGTTCCTTAGGAGACTCAGAGAAATCAGATCAGTCAAGGAAAGAGGTTTTACTGATGGTAATCTATTGAAGGTACATTTTGTCTTAAATTTTGAAGAAGGATCTTGAGCCTCTACCTCTGGCTTCAGAAGCAACTATCTGACTTCAAAGGATTGATAGGTTTTATAGATGCATTGCAACTGTGTAGAAAAATGACATTTTGGCTTGAAGGTAAAACAAATCTTTTTATGGACATGGATAACAAATGAGTGGATGCTTGTCGAAAAAACACAAGGATAATTTTGGATATATTGATGTATATATATATGTGTTTTATTTTGAACCTTATTGTCCTGTTTTGTAAAAAGAAGAAAAGAAATCTTTGGCAGTTAATTGAATACCGGGATTATCTGGGGAGAATAGCTTCCTTATTAGGACTCCATTGCCCAAGAATGCAAGGACAGTTTGAACACCTCCTCCTCTTTTCAAGAAAAGTCTTATGAGGTAATATTTTTCTATGTGTTGAGGGAAAACATGAGAATTAGTAAGTCTGAATTAGGCTTTTGCTGACCAAGCAATTATTGACAAGCTAGAAACCAACATCTCTTAAGCCTCTTTGCCCCTAAGCTGTAGACAGGCAAGTTTAAGAAATAAAATATTTCTCATACAGGGCTCCCTGGCTATGTGTTTGATGATGTTTGGACATTTATTTTAAAATAGTTTTTCTGTGTATATAGATACTAATTGTGGACAGGAACTTCTTGTTTTGTATTAATTGGCTGCAGGTTAATTGATACAGTGATCCCTCATGTATCATGGGAGTTACATTCCAGAGACCTCCGCGATAGGTGAAAATCTGCGAAGCAGTGGTGTTATATTTATTTTATTATTTATATATATTTTAAGGCTTTATAAACCCTTCCCACACTCCTATAAACCTTCTCCACTCTCTTATTAAGCTTTCCCACACTCTTATAAACACTTCATATGCTCTTAAACACTTTCTATACTCTTAAACCTACGTAATTTTAACAACATATAAAATTCTATCTGGGTACTCACCAGTGAAGTATACTACAACTTGAATAATGAAGATCATGAATTATGTAGCTGTGCAGTACTGATGGCAATGAAGGTGATGACGATGAGATGAATGTATTGCACAGCCAAGAAGAGCATTACAGCTCTTCTGAAGGCACCACTTCATCAGGCACTTCATCAGGTGGTATCGTATCTTCGCCCTGGGCCATAACTTCTATTTCCGCTAAAGGTATACGTGTAACTGATCTTTTCATCTGAGTGATGAACATAGTCATGGGGAGTTGCTGGTGCTGCTTTTTCTTCTGGGTGAGAAGGTTTATATAAGCTGACATGCCACTCTCAATTGTATTTACGAAGTGCAACGAATGAAGCATCTGGTGGTTCCATTCTTTAGCCACTCGCTGAAGTTCTTTGTCCATTCTGACCATGGTTGCAAGATGATCAAGTGTGAGGCCAACCTCCTTCTCTTCTCCAACCCATAGTTCATCTTGTTCCTCATCCTCTTCTTCACTTGCTGACTTCATCATCTCCGTCAGGTCTTCGTCTGTCAACAGTTGTGAGTGGATATCCACAGAGGCAGTTTCTCCATGCAGAGAAACACTCCTGAGTCCAAAGCATCTCTGAAATTTGTTAAACCAGCCCTTGTTGGCACTGAATGGGGTTGGTCTGGTGGGAGAAGCACTCGACAGTCCTGCTTCTGCGCCATCGTCCTCATCTTCATTCTCTTCACCATAATGAATGTCTGTGCTTTATGAAAAACTATCATAAAGTTTCTTGGCCTTCACCCAGATGGTGTTGGTATCCAGCGAGATATTCTTCTTCCTGCAGTCATTTATCCACAGGGCCAATGTAGACTCCATACTCACAATGGCCTTATTGTGGGAAGTGACCACCCTCTTTTTGGCTCTATTTTTTTAAAGATTTTATTTATTTATTTTCAGAGAGAGGAGAAGGGAGGGAGAAAGAGCAATGTATGGTTGCCTCTCACATGGTCCTCATTGGGGACCTGGCCTGCCACCCAGGCATGTGCCCTGACTGGGAATCGAACCGGGACCCTTTGGTTCCCAGCCCGCGCTCAATCCACTGAGCTACACCAGCCGGGCCCTCTTTTTGCAGTCTTGTTAAAAGTCATTGCTGCCTTAGACATAATATTCTTCTCATCTTTCTTTATGTAGTGAACAGTAGATTCATTGATCCCATAATGGTGGCCTACAGCCGTGTAGCTTTTGCCTTCCTTTAACATGTGGAGAAATTCCATCTTTTCTTTGATGGTAAACATATTCCTCTGGTGCTTGGGTTTACTGACAGAAGGCTTAGAATGCTCAGAACATTTGGGTGGCATCGTAGGGCTTGAAATAAATTCAAACTTTTATGAAAATTTCACAAAAACACAACACTGCAGAGCAACACTATGCACAGCGATGAGACATTGATGTGAAGTGGACAAGGAGAGGTGCTGAACATATGGGCACAGTGCGGGAGAGCAAACAGACCAATGCTATGGTCACTGAGCCAATCAGTGCCCAGGATACAGAATTCAGTGCTGTGGTTGGTTGCCTTCCATTCCATCAGCCAATAGTGTGCCATGTACAATCTCATGTTGGCAAACTTGTGCAAGTGGTAGTGGCGTACTGCATTTCCATTGTGTACAGTATTGTATTCATCCACTGATGAAATACATACTGTATTTTATTTCAATTTAATATTCTTTTAATATGTTTGAATTAACATTTTGAATATTTTTATATTGTGTTAAATTTTTTAGGCAAAAATAATTGAAATCATAAATATTATATAAATACCTATATACTGCAAAATCCTGTGATATAGTAAAAACTCCACAATACAGAATTAGATATATATATTTTTAAAAACCCGTGATACAGTGAAGCTGCAATAAGTGAACCATGATATAGCAAGGGATGACTGTATAAGGATCCATACGAAGAGGCCTGTCTGGAAAAAGTCCAGCCATTGTTAATATAATGAGAATGGTTTGTGGGTCATTGATGTAACCTGGCAGCCAAAGAGAGTCGACTGGAATGAGCATGCATGAACAATGATGACTTCACTGAACTAGTCAGTGGGGGAAGTAGAAGCTGTTGAGTGAGCATGGGTACTGTGTGGCCTACTCATTCAAAATGACTGAGCAACTAGAGCAATAGATCTGCATCAAATTTTACATTAATCTTGAACTTTCCTTGATGGAAACTATTCAGATGATTCAGAAGGCTTTTGGGGATGAGGCAATGAGTGCAGTGCAAATAAGGTGTGGCACAGATGCTTCAAAGATGGTCAAAAGTCTGATGAAAGTGATCCACATTCTGGAAGGCCTGCAACAAGCAGAACACCTCGGAATGTTGAACATGTATGGGCTGCAATCAACAAAGATGGGTCACTAATAGTGCGAGAGCTAGAAGCTGATCTGGGGATTCCAAAAACCTCTGTGTTTGAGATTTTGATGCAGGATATAGGCATGAAATGTGTCATGGCAAAATCTGTTCGATGTAAAGGACACATGAACAAAGCCAAAGGGATGGAGGATTGAGGGTGGGAGGCGGGGATGGGTGGGGCAGGGGGAGTGGTAGGGAGAAAATGGAGACAACTGTACCTGAACAACAATAAAAAAAATTCGTTCCATGGCTTCTGCCACCAGAGCAGAAGGGACTTTTTTTTGCAGTTGCTAATGACTTGATTCAAATTGCTACCAATGAATCAGATTTCCTCAAGAAAGTCATAACCAGAGATGAGCCATGGTTCCACGGCTATGATCCAGAAATGAAGGCCCAGTCATCCCAATGGAAGTCACCTGGTTCTCCATGCCCAAAGAAGGTGTAGCAAAGTCACAGCAAGATCAAGAACATGTTAACTGTGTTTCTTGGGACTTCCGCCAAGATGGCAGCGTAGGTGGTCGCACTCGCTGCCCGCACATCCAGAATGTCCATACAACTAATGCAGTAGCAAAAATTTAAACAACCAGAACGGACAGAATCGAACTGAAGGGAAGTCTGACACCCAGGAGGTAGGAGAAGACAAACATCCAGGCCGGTGAGCGGGGCAGAAACGGGTGGAGGAGGC
>PVJI01024242.1:0-22244 GCA_004026765.1 Micronycteris hirsuta
AAAACATGCTCACACAAAAGGTCACACACAAAATGTCCATAAGAGCGCTATTCATAAACACCGAAAGGTAGAAACAGCCCAAATGTCCATCTACTAATGAACAGATAGAAAAAACGTGGCACAGCCACACAATGGAATATTCTCCAACATAAAGAGAAATGAGGAGCTGACACACGCTACAATACGGATAAAGCTTGAAAACGTTATGCTGAGTGCAAGAAGCCAGGCACGAAAGACCACTCATTGTAAGATTCCACTTGCACCAGATCTGCAGGATAGGCCAATCCATAGAGGCAGGAAGTAGATTAGCGGTTGGAAGGGCAGGAGGTGGAGGGGAATGAGGGGCCAAGGGGTGACCGCTAAAGAGAAGAAGGTTCCTTTTTTGGGGTGATGGAAATGTTCTAAAAGTGCTTTGTCGATGGTTGTACAACTCTGTGAAATCCTAAAAAACAGTGAGTTGTATACTTTAAATGGGTGAACCGTACAGTATGTGAATTATGTCTCAAAAAGTTGTTAGAAAAAAGTCCCAGGAGATCCCTGAAGTTCTGTCGCTTCCCAGCTGTGTGATCTTGGTCCTTGCTCAGCTGTCTGTGCTGAGTTTCCACACGCGTACAGTGGTGGTGATAAGAAACCTTATCAGGCTGCTGCCATGAGGATTAAACGAGTTAGGACATATATGCACATATAGTACATACATAGCACACATACACACATGTGCCTGGCCATAACAGGAGTTACATTATCATCAATCACTGTTGGTACCATTTAACGACCGAATGGGTTTTCAAGAACTTGGAGCTATAGGTAGAGGGCGAAAGGCTTTGTAGAGAATCATGAGAATCCACCAGTTGCCATGCAACTCCATTCGGTGCATGCAACTTCTTTCACTTCCCCTGCCTCACTGGCTAAGGGGCACATCTCTATAGACCCTTGATTGCTAATACTTCCTGGGTTATACCCACGAGGGCTGATTCCAAGAAGAGGCCTTTCCAGATCACGGTCTTCCTTCTGCACTACAAGTCATATGTCACCGCACACTTGACTGGGAAAGTCTGGCCTTGCTCCCAGGCTCCCACGCAGCAACGTGAGGATGTGGTGGTGAAATTGGTTTTCCTGAGGGAAGGCCATTTGACTGTGTCTGTGCTGTTTCTATACCCCTTTTCCTCTCTAGACTCCCTTGGGAATTGTTAACTTTCCGTTTTATTTTATTGTTACTGCTCTCAATGTCTGCCAGTCCCAACAATGCCCAGAGATTTATAGGGCATGTCCCCCGAGGGACCGCTCATCACGGGAGCGATGGAAATGAAAGAGAAGGAACCCACAGGGGAGGTAGGGGCCTGGAGCACAGAGTCTGTGTGTGGGAGTAGCCACCCCGTCCCAATTGATCCCTCCTTGTCCTCTGAAGAGACGGGGAGCAAAAAGGGGCCTTGGGCATGGGGTCGGAGGGTCAGATTTCAGGTCTGGACTTGGCCCTTTGAAGGCCATGTGGCCTTGGCATTGTCTGAGGAGAGGAAGGTGGGACTGGATGGGCTCTGAGGTGCCTTTCAGCCCTGACACTCACCATCATCAGTATTTAACTGTGCCCACATTGTAAGTCTGTTCTAAGAACTGTAGGAATTCATTCACTTGCTACTTACAGCTGAACTCTGAGGTATTATTAGTGAGAGGTGAGGAGAATGAGGCCCAGAAAGATTGAATCGAGGCCCAAGGCCCCATGGCTCATAAGTGGAAGAGCCAGAATTGGGAGCTGAGACTAGACGAATGAGAAAATGAAACTCAGGTCACCAGGCCAGTCTTTCCATCGCCATTGCTTCTATTGTGTCTCAGGAATCGTCCTTTTTCTCTAGTCCTCAGCGCCCCACCTCACCTGCTCTTTTTCAGGCACTTTTCTTGGTGATCTCCTTTCACTACTCACCCCTTCAGACTCCCACATTGCTCCTTCCCTATTCCTCTTGTTGCTGACTTCCAGCTTGTCCTCTTGTCCCCCAACCGGGCTTGCCTTTCCCTCTCTGTTCAGAGGATCACAGGGTCCCAGTTCTCCCCCAGACTCCAGCATTTTGGACAGTCACTGAGTGGGGGTCAAGATCTCACCCTGGACGGACTTGTGGACCTGGCTGTGGGGGCCCAGGGGCACGCACTGCTGCTCAGGTGAGAACCCCCTTGCCCAGACACTCCCCAGATGGTCCTGAGGTCTACCTAGGACACCAGTCCCCACACTCCCACCCCAGGCTGCCCCCCGAGACCAAGGGCTTGTCGCCAGCTCTGCATTCTGCCCACAGGACCAGACCTGTGCTGAGAGTGTGGGTGAACATGTACGTAACACCTACAGAGATTGCTCGGTCTGTGTACCAGTGTCAGGAGCACATGTCGTCTGTCCAGGAACTGGGTGATGCCAAAGTCTGCCTTAAGATTTATGAAAGTCCGAAGAACCGGCTGGGTGAGTCCTCTCTGGCTCAGGACAACCTGATCCCTGTGTGCTCCAAGCCCAGGACTCCTGTCTCCTGCTGTGCCCTCTTGCCTGCCTGGAGATTTCCTGGTTCTCTCAGCCCTCCCCTTTCCCTACTTACCCCTATAGGTGACCTCCAAAGCTCCGTGACCTTTGACTTGACCCTGGACCCTGGCCGACTGAATCCTCGTGCCATTTTCAAGGAGACAGGAAGTCGGAGTCTCACTCGGGTCAGAGTCCTCGGTCTGGGACAGCACTGTGAGGATGTGAAGCTGCTCCTTCCGGTGAGGGATCTGGGAGGCCTGGTCATGGAGGCGATTCTGAGGCTGGCAGTGGGCTGGGCGGGGAAAAGACTTGGCGTGTTCTGGTCCTCATGCTGGCCCAGCCCCAACAGGGCACCTTGTGTGCAGGAGGGGCTTAACATTTGTTAGCCAAAGGAGTGAGTGGGTTAGCAGGTGAGTGAATGAAGGGATGGATAGGTTGGCTGCAAGTGTTGGAAATCACACAGCTGGATTTCAGGAAAGAGCAGGGCTGTTTCAGAGAACTACGGGGCAGTGGGCTGGGATTCTTGTATGGAGTTCTTCCTTTGAGACAGACCCTGTCCCAGGTGCCAGGGGCACAGCAGAGGACAAAACAGTGCATGCCCAGGGGGACAGCTGGAGAAATGGCAAAAACCCTCACGTTTCTAGATAACAGGCATCAGGTGGTGATGAATGCTGGGAAGAAAGAGAAAGCCGAGGAAAGAAGAGAGGGGTGTCCAGAGGCCTCTGGGAGCAGGTGAAGTTTGAGAAGACCCTGAGTAGAGTGAGCCTGTGGGAGGCCGGGGGAAGGGGAGCTGAGGCAGAGGAAACCACAGCAGAGGTTCTCAAGGCAGGATCAGCGATGAGTGTTTAACTAGTGCAGGTAGGTGTCATTGTGACCCCATTTTACAGAGGAGGAGACAGGACACAGCTAGTGATTGTGAGGCTGCTTCCTTAGCCACCTGCTCTCTTCAATGTCTGTCTTCTAGGCTTGCGTGGAAGACTCGGTGACTCCCATCACCTTGCGTCTCAATTTCTCCCTGGTGGGCAACACCATCTCTTCCTTTGGAAACCTCCAGCCTATGCTGGCTGTGGATGCTCACAGATACTACACAGCCTCTGTGAGTCCTGGGGTGGGGCTCTGCAGGAGGGAGTGGAGGTGTGGACTCCAGAACTTGGAGAAAACCCCGCTTTGCCTTCCCTCTCAGCTCCCCTTTGAGAAGAACTGTGGAGCTGACCACGTCTGCCAGGATGACCTGGGCATCTCCTTTGGTTTCTCAGGGTGAGCTTCCACCTCTGTAGACCTGCCCTGGTCTCCCAGCCCCACCTCCTGGAATCTAAAGCTCCTGCTTGGCTATCCCTAACCCTTCTATCCTGTGCTCAGAAACCAGACACCCTACCCCACCCATGTCTCCCCACCTCCCCACTCTCTGTTTTATCCCCAGACCATTTATAGCCTCAGTCACAGAATCATCTCTTGCCTTCTACCCCAACACCTAGCTTGAAGACCCTGGTGGTGGGGAGTGACCTAGAGCTGAACATGGAAGTGAAAGTGTGGAACGATGGGGAGGACTCCTATGGAACCACAGTCACCTTCTCCTATCCAGCGGGGCTGTCTTATCGACGTGTGGCGGGGAGCCAGGTATTCTTCCCTCTGGGGAAGGAAGTAACTTATGGCTGGAGGTCCACAGAGACTCCTGTGCTGGGTTAACGCTCAGGCTGGGGCTGCCATTGCTTAGCAGCCTCTCATACACCAAGAGTTCTGGGCTGGCCGTGGTTGGACAGACAGGGCTGTGCTATCCGGGGCTTGCTTCAGCTCACGCTGCATTCAGTTCTGGGCGTCACATTTTTAAGGACACTGACCATCAGGAATGAGTTCCCAGGAAGCTGCTGATGTGGAGAGAGAGGGGGGACCCTGCCTTAAATTTCTTTGTATCCCACATCATATCAATACTCTTCTTTTAAAGGAAAACATATCTTGGCCTTCAATTATTTTAAAACACTGTCCCATTAAATTTGTTTGTTATCTCGCAGAGGTGTTCAGCCTTTTGCTGTCTCTGCACCACACAGGAAGAAGAGTTGTCTTGGGCCACACGTTAAATACATTGAGACACATAATCACAAAAGAGCTCATAATGTTTTAAGTAAATTTATGATATTGTGTGGGGCCACATTCACCTCCATCCTGGCCTGCGTGCGGTCTGCGGGTCTAGATCATGTCTTGGCATACCTTTTCTATTACAGGCTAGAAAATAAATATTCCAGCTTTGTGGGCCACACAGTCTTTCACATCTACTCAGCTCTGCTGCTGCCAAGCGAAGGCGGCCATTGACAATTTGTAAATGAATGAGCATGGCTGCATTCCAATGAAACTGTAAACATCGTTGGTGGGCTATTGTTTAGCCTTCCCTGTTCTAGAAGACAGAACTAGGACCATGGCGGTCCAAGTGAAACGGATTTAACAAAAATTTTATGAAAAATGTTAAACATTTACAAAAGTAGAGAGTAGATCAACATACCTCTCAAAAACGTGTCTCCCAGACTCATCGGCTATCAACATTTGCTACGTATATTTCATCTGGCTTCCCCCTCTTTCTGAAGTATGTTAACAGAAACCCCAGATGTCACGTCAGTCCTCCCCATGGTTCTAGACAGTCCCCACATCCTACATGCCCAGTGCCGATATCACACCCAATGGATGAATGAGTCCTTGGTATTTAGACCATAATAAAGTTTCTCTAATTGACACAAAAGTATCTTTTACACCTGATTTATTTGAACCAGCATATAAACTAGGTCTACACATTACACTCGGTTGGTTGGCCTCTTCGTCTCTCTTTGGCTCATACTACCAAAGGGATCATATTTTGATTAACATTTGAAGGAATGCGCTAGAAGTGGCAAGGCCTGGCTGCATGAGGGGTGAGTGCCCTATCACGGAAAGTACTTCTAGACATATCAACCAAATGTGACATGTGCAGCTCTGTTGGATATTTACTTCACAAATGAGCTGTAAAATAACAGTTCTGCAGACAAAGGATGGAAGACTGAACATGACCTGGATATTAGCCGATGTAAAGGAGTTTTTGCTAATTTCGCTGGGTGTGATTTGTTCAGTCTTGTGGTTACGTCAAAAATGCCCTTATCTGTTGGTGGTAACACAGAAGTATTTCTGAACGAAACGGTGCGATATTTGAAATGTGCTTTAAATTATCCAGGGAAAAAAGTGGAGAGCAGCTGAATGAAAGGAAAGTAGAGCCCTGACCGGTGTGGCTCAGTTGGTTGGGTGTCGTCCTGCAAAGCAAAAGGTCACCGGTTTGATTCCCGGTCAGGGCACTTGCCTGGGTTGTTGGTTCAGTCCCCAGTCAAGGCGTGTACAAGAGGCATCCGACTGATGTTTTTGTCTTGTGTCGATGTTTCTATCCCTCTCTTTCTCCCTTCCTTCCCCTCTTCCTAAAAGATTAATGAAAACAAAAGTAGAAAAATGTTGCTAATTTAAGCTGAGTGACAGGTACATGGGGGTTGATTTATCTAGCCTCTCGACTTTTTGGTATGTTAAACATTTCCATGATAGAAAGCCTTTTAAACATAACAATAAATAAAAAGGGGGAAACTTTAATAAATCTGAAATTTCTACATTAGGAAGAAGTTTGACCAGATAGTGTCTAAGTTCTAAGGAGTTTTTGAAAACACGACATCAGGGTAGATTTCAGGAAACTGCCACTACTTTATGGAGTCTCTTTGGAACACTGGCAAATGCTCACCTGCCTGTTTTGACCCGCCTTTGCGTAGAGCCAGCTGCAGTCACGCTCCCTGCACCTGACCTGTGACAGCGCCCCAGCCAGAGGCCAGGACAGCTGGAGCACCTGCTGCAGCATCAAACACCTTATCTTCCGCGAGGGTGCTCAGGTCAGCTCTATGTCCCACTTCCCTGCCCCCACCCAGTCTCACTGCTTGCTGAGCTCCGTCTGTGCTTCCAACCCCCTGCCTGCCTCTTCCTCAGATCACCTTCATGGCCACCTTTGACGTCTCCCCCAAGGCCATGCTGGGAGACCGGCTGCTTCTAATGGCCAACGTGAGCAGGTGAGCAGGCCCAGCTTGGGCAACAGCCCCTGGAGCCCAGCCTCTCCTTCAGCAGCACTTGGCAATGGCTCCTCCTCTTTCTCCAGTGAGAATAACAGCCCCAGGACCAGCAAGACCACCTTCCAGCTGGAGCTCCCGGTGAAGTATGCTGTCTACACCGTGATCAGCAGGTGCCACACCAAGACCTGAAAAGGGTCTTCTCCATCATTTTGACAGGGCTCAGGGAGATTCTCTGTCCCTGCAGCCCCTGAATGTCTGGGACATTTAGGTTTTATCACTACCCTTTCAATCGTTAGGTGATAACTGTTCCCTAAATCTTCCCAGTACCCCAAGTCAGACACAGACCTCATTCCAGTTTACTCCAAGGCCCCACTGACCACCTATCCTGTCATGCTCACGACACCCAACCAACTGAGCCACACCGGTCAGGGCTCTACTTTTCTTTTATTCAGCTGCTCTCTACTTTTTTCTCTGGACAATTTAAAGCACATTTCGAATATCGCACCGTTTCATTCAGAAATACTTCCATGTATACCACCAATAGATAAGGGCATCCTATAGGCTTCAAATCCACCCATGCCTCTTTTCTCCCCAGCCATGAGGAATCCACCAAGTACCTCAACTTCTCTGCCTCTGAGGAGAAGGGAAGCAGCCTGGCCCAGCACAGATACCAGGCAAGTAAGAACATGGTGTCTGAAAAGAGACGGCGACTCCAGAGCACAGGCTGGGGCCGTGGCCCAGGAGCCTGAGGCGAGGAGGGGGCGATGTGGGATTCCGCAGGGTCTCCGCCCTCACTGCCTTCTGTGCAGGTGAGCAACCTGGGACAGAGGGACCTGCCTGTCAGCATCGACTTCTTGGTGCCTGTGGAGCTGAACCAGGTGACGGTGTGGTCAGGGTTGAAGATCCTCCACCCCCAGGTACTCAAGGACTGTTCATGGCACCTTCCCTAAAGCCCTTTACCTGAATTTCTTGTGACCCTCATGAATCTCTGATGTCCCCACTGAGACGCTTGCTCTCTGTGTCTTCCTAGAACCCATCTCTTCAGTGCTCTGCAGAGAGAATGGTGCCCACGGAGTCCAACTTCCTCACCCTCATTCAGAAGACTCGTGTGCTGGTGAGGAGGGCTCTGGCTGTCCCCCACTTTAAGCCACACGTCAGAGGAATCTAACTCAGGAGTCTGTATGACATTCGGATGGATGTCTGCATTCCGATGTGGCTGCTCCCCTTAAATCAGACAGTGTAATGCTACCCTCTGCCTTCAAACCCATCTCTCTGCCTGGTGCTGTTTCTTGGTCCCTAGGACTGCTCCACTGCTGACTGCCTGAGGTTCCACTGTGACATCCCCTCCTTTGGCATCCAGGAGGAGCTCGACTTCATCCTGAAGGGCAACCTCAGCTTCAGCTGGGTCGGCCAGGTGTGTAGGCCCAACAGCACAGTCCCTCCCCCGCACTCAGGTGGTTCCTGTTATGTCCGTGCCCATCCCCCAGCAAGCTAGGACATTTCTCTGACTCTGAGCTTCCCCCAGAGCTAGTTGCCCAGCTCTCCTGCTCTCTTTTGCAGACGTTGCAGAAGAAGATATCGGTCGTGAGTGTGGCTGAAATCACGTTCAACAGATCTGTGTATTCCCAGCTTCCAGGACAGGAGGCGTTTTTGAGAGCCCAGGTAGTGACTGTGGTAGACAGTAGCCTGGTTGGTGAGAGGGCTGCCGATGTTAAATCTGTGTTGTTAGTTTGGGGGCTTGGAAGCCCAGAGAGAGGAAGGGTGAAGGTCCCTAGGTGGGACACTTGTACCTTAATGCATGAGTGCTTCTGTATCTCACCTCTTGGTGTTTGGCCTGGGGAAGCAGGGGAGAAAGTCAGAAGTTGGAGAACCTGAGTAGAGTCTGGGGAAGCAAGAAACCTGATACTTTCTGATCCCTAAATCAGATGGAGATGGTGCTAGAAGAGTATGAGGTTTATGATCCCATCCCCCTCATCGCGGGCAGCTCTGTGGGAGGACTGATCCTGCTGGCTCTCATCACAGCGGTACTCTACAAGGTGAGTGTTTTCATCCCACACTCACGGCACGCAGCCCAAGGCCTCCCACAGACGGGACTGTATGTATAACAGGAAACACTCAGACAATGGAGTCAGGCAGGCCTGAGTGCACATTTTGGCTCTGTCTTACTGTTTAGTGTTAAGCAAGTTGCTCAACCTCTCTGGGCTTGTTCCCCACTTTTGAAATCATAGTAATGCTTACCTCACAGAGTGCCTGAAGCAAGACAGAAATGAGGCCACAGTACATACACTGTCCTGCCTGACTTCGGAATCTATGCTGTTCTCCTCTGGACCGCATGTATAAGCACTATTCTTGGAACACTAGGTACTCTAAACGTGACAGCTATTGATCACACACATGTTCTGGCACACAGATACACGTCAGCTAAGTTCCCTTCTTCTCTCTCAGCTTCTTCCTTACCCCAACTTTCTTCCCTCTTACTCAGATTTTCTGATTTACTTCCCTTCATAGCTTGGCTTCTTCAAACGTCAGTACAAGGAAATGCTGGATGACAAGACTGAAGACGCTGCAACATTCAGTGGGGATGCCCCAAATTTTCCTTTGTCCTAATAATCTACTTCCCTGTTTATCTCTACCCCCGTGGGCTGGTCTTGCCTTAGCCTATGTATCTACTTCCGTGGCAATAACTTCTGCATAGATCTGGACTGGCCTGAGCAACTTACAGGGTGCTACACCACCTTCCCAAGGCCTTGAAAGATTTTTATGCTTTTACATATCTGCCAAACTTCTTCAGTGATAACCCACTTTTTACGGAAGCAGGCATGAGGCCAGCATGAATTTTCTTATGTATGAGAATTGTCACATTAAACAAGGATGTTTATAATATATTTTCCTTGTATGGAAGAGCTCTAATCCAGGGCCTGAGTGCAATTGTAGGAAGGGCTGGGTAACTCATTTGTGGGTATGGGGAACGTTCTCTCTCTGTCAGGTGACTGCAGCCGGTCTGTGATCATCTTCTCTTGGTGGTGCTGTGAGCAGCGTCAGGGAGGGAGGCCAATAGAAGTTTCTGTGTGTGTTGGCAATGGCTTTTGGCCCAAGCTTCACTGTCCTGGGCAATCAGTGAGCAGACTGTCTTAGAAGGTGAATGAAATGTCCAGAGCTAGTGTGAACAAATATCCCCCTTGAATGGGGTCCCCAGAAGCTAGGAGAGCCAGGCCTCCAGAAAGGAGCATCTGATTTCCCAAATGAACACAGGAGACCCATTAAAGGTGGTCATGAAGAATGGCCCAAACATCCCACATTCATAATTAGGTCCTGAAGCCTCACAATATAGGGCTGTAGACCCTATGTTGGAAATCAGGGTGGTTTCTAGTTAGTCGGAATTTACGCATTCATTGCGAAAGCCTTTTAGAGCCCAGAGCCCTAATTATTAATAGGTGAGCGAGAAGGAACCATGCTCCCCGCAGCCCCTCCCAAATCAGGCCTTGGGGAGAGAACACACCAAGCTCAGGCATCAGGCGGCCTGGGGCGTGGCGGAGGCCCGCTTGGATCCGCCCCGAGGTCCTCACCGAGCCATCGGACACACAGCTTCCACATCTTTATTGAGCCTGGGGCCTCCGCCCCGGCCTCAGTGCCGTTCGTAGCCGGTGGGCAGAGGGTTGACGTGGGGATTGTGGAAAAGAGTGTGGTTTCCGTCCCCCCAGGAGTAGGGCTGTGGAGAAAAGAAGGGAGAGCGAGTGGTCAGCCCCGGGTCCCTGCACCCCCACCTGCTCCGGCCCAGTGCCAAAGCTTCGGCCCGCGTACCTTGGTGCGGATGCGGAGGTGGTGGTAGGCGATGAATTCGGGGCGCTCCTGGTGGCCCGCGTGGAGCCAGCAGTTGAGAGTGCAGAGCGCCACGCCCGGGAGCGCCAGCACGAAGGTCAGGAAGCGCCAGGTGCCGGCTGTAAGGGGCGCAGGCAGCGGTGAGAGGACGCGGGGAGGGCCTCAGAAGGACTGGGGGTGGGGAATTAGCGGCGGGGGCGGGGGGGGGATGTCGCAAGGTCAAGAAGCCTGGCCCCACTCACCTCCTGCCCCTCCGTGGTCTCCCTTGGCTGCGCTCGCCAAGCCCCGACTCAAGACTTTCAGAGGCAGAGCCATCGCGGTGACAGAAGCTGGAACAACAGCGCTGTCCTTTCCCTCTCCTTCACTGAGGCCTAAGTTATCGTCCCCTCTTTGGGGGGCCAATCACCTGTTGAGACAGGGCGGCTATTTTTAGGAGTTTTCTATATTTAAAGTGAAGCCTGATTGGCTGAAGTCCTTCTCTCCAGACAGCTGCTGTACCGTGCCTTTTATTTTGGTAAGGGGACATTTAAAATACAATATGCCCTTCTTTTTATAGTTACGGGGAACTATTTTGTTCAATACTGTAGTCCCAGTGGCTGGCATGGAGCAAGCCTTTAATAAATATATGTGGAATGAATTGTTTCCTTTTGAATCTCAGTTTTTTTTTTAAATCTGTAAAATGTATAATAATGTGTACTTTAAATTAAGTTTGTGAAGTTTGCATAAAGCTACATAGGACAGCTCTGACTGGTGTGGCTCGGTGGGTTGCATGTTGTAGTCCTGCAGACTAAAAGGTTACCTGCTCATTCCAGGTCAGGGCACATGCCTGGGTTGCAGGCCAGGTCCCCAGCTGGGGGCGTGTGAGAGGCAACCAATTAGATTGATGTTTCTCTCCTCTCTTTCTCCCTCCCCTTCCCCTCTCTCTAAAAATAAATAAAATCTTTAAAATAAACACATATATAAATAAATAAAGTAACATAAAATATACCAGCTTAGAGTCTAGCACATAACAGAAGCTCAATACACCTATGGGTCACAGTTCTTTGCAAAGAATAGAACTCGCTCTAGCTAGTTTTTAAAAAATAAGCACTTGAGAATCTTAGGTAGCTCACAGTGTCTCTGGTATGGCCAGAGAAGCCTACAATATGCACAGCCAGACACAGGCTGTTCCGTGTGCCAGCGGCCTTGACTTGCTGTCTTCTGAATCTTCTGAAGAGAGAGTCATACGGGCCCCAACCGGCAACACCTAGGCCATCGTACATGCTCTAGTTTCAAGAAAGTCTGTGTAATTGAGTTTTGGCTTCTGCCTTAGGAAGGCAGGAATTGCATCTTGGAGAAAATCCCCAAATATAATCAGAGCGCCCAAAATGTGCTGGGCAGTCACAAATTTAACAAGTGTCTACTGTGAGTATGTTATTTCAATCTGAAAAATCTGACTTCTTGAAAGAAAAAGAAGAAACCTGAGGCAGGCCCAAATGACCCTGTCTCTAAGTAGATCACTAGAAAGCTGCAGGACAGGGCTGGGCGGGCGCCTGCCTGGTCTCTGCCCTGTCCTCGGCACCAGCACAGAACCTGGCATGAAGTAGGTGTTCCACAAATCCATATTCAATTAATGCTTGAACCATGTTACTTTCATTAACTATATAGAAATGCCTTTTCAGAACTACAATCCAACAGGATGCTCTGGCTTCAAACAAGACCTGGTGTATCTGGTATGAATATATAAAAGAAAAAGGAATTGTATATACCTAATCTAAACATATCGAAGAAAAATAAGGAAGGTACATTTTCGAAGTAAGTTTAAACTGAACTAGTTAATGTTCTTAGGCTTTTTTCTTTTTTAGTACCCTCGTGTAACAGTCTATACAGTGTTAGATTACTCCTCAGCCCTCTCTCAGCTATAATGGAGTTCTTCCTACAAGTGCTTTCTCCCAGTCGGACTTGGAATTGCTGCTGAGAAGATAGGGGCCAAATTTCAGTTAGTTACTTGGCATCTCTCTCCACATACGGTCCCCTCAAAGCCCTCTCCACTTATGCAATGGCTCGTGGAGAAAATAGAGATGTAGAGCAGTGTTTGTACCTGAGAATGTTCTAGGCTCCCCTCTCTCCACTCAGAGCTTTGTTGGTCATTGCCACACAATTCCCTGGGGATTCCCTTCCCTTTGTCTCAGCTTGGAAGTTCCCACTGAGAGCTTTGCTTGCTGCTACCTGGTGAACGCCCTGAGGCCTGCCACTCTCCTCTGCTGCTGTCACCCTCCTGGGTGCACCTCCCTGAGCAGCCAGAGGCTTCTATTTAGATCGTCTGTGCTTTCCTGGGCTGATCATGGTTTTGTCTTAACTGCCTGTATGTAGAGAGAAGGCAGAGCTGACTCCTGCAGTCTTTGTACTCACCATTGTTTCTTTTCTTCTTTCTTTTTTTCGCCTCACCCGAGGACATTTTTTCATTGCTTTTAAAGATTTTATTTACTTATTTTAGAGAGAGGAGAAGGTAAGGAGAAAGAGAGGGAGAGAAACATTGACATGTGAGAGAAACATTGATTGGTTGCCTCTCACATGCGCCCCAACTGGGGACCAGGCCTGCAACCCAGGCATGTGCTCTGACCAGGAATCGAACTGGCATTTGCTTTGCAGGATGATGCTTAACCCATTGAGCCATGCCAGCCAGCACCACTTTTTTATTGCTTGGAGAGAGAGGAAAGGAGAGAGAAAGAGAGAGGGAGAGAGAGATGTCAATGTGAGAGAGAAACATTGATCAGTTGCCTTCTCGGATGTGCCCTGACCAGGGGTTGAGCCTGTGACCTTTCAGGAGGATGCTCCAACCAACTGAGCCACACTGGCCAGGGCTCACCGTTGTTTCTTAAGTTGTCTCACACATAATTTATTAATTGGGCTGCTGCCAAAGCTTCCAGTTACTTGAAGTTTAGGTTTTCCTTTGCTTCAGGTAGAGGGAAGAGCAAGCTTACTAGCTGTTCAGTAGACCCCGTGGGTAGCGTCCCAGCCCCTTCCAGATGTTCCTCGGTTTGGTGGTGAAGGGTGGGGAGGGATGCCGCCACGGCACTTTCTCTTGTGCTTCTTTCCTGAGATGCTACATATCAGCAGCATGTTTTCCAAAGCAGAGAGAAATCCAACATGTGATCTACTAAATATAAATTGTGTTTATGGGGGCTCTAGGACAGCATATTTGAGATTGGAATTGTCCCAGAAAGGCAGCTGAATGACGGTACAGGACGTGGGTTAGCTCCAGTGAATGGTAAGGTAAGGGGAGTTAGAGATAACTCCAGAATGAGGGTGGAGGCCAGCAGGGAGCTAATGGAAGTGGGATGATAGGGTCTAAAGGGGGCTGTTAGCTCCCTCTGCCCTTGGGAGGGCATAGAAGTGTTGTCTGCCCAACATACTTATGCATCTTCTCATAATAACACACTGGACTTTCTTTGTGAAACCGTCCCACCCCCTCTCATTTTCATTTCACAGTTCAGATGGGGTTGACTCCCTCCTCTAGTTCCAAGAAGGTCCACATGACCCAGGCCTAGCCAATCAGAACATTCTGTTCTCCTGGCCATAGCGATTTGTTTGGGAAGGGCACAGGTCCATGGGTCTCAACATGGGGACTTCATTGTTAGACTGAGACACAGTAGTACTTCAGCCAGACTTGGAGTTGCAGGAGCCTCAGATTGAAGTTCAATTCTGAAGCCATTTTTCAGAGCATACCTGGAAGATGGAGAGAAGTCTAGCCTTGTTAATATTATTTGAACCCCCTGGATCAAGATGTGCCGGAATTGAGAAAGATCTTAGACTTTTCAGTTACATAAAATAACAAAAGCCAGTTTGGTGTGAGGTTTTAAGTCTTCATTAATTGCTAAACATTTTTTGTGAAACTACTGTGTGTCTCTAAACTTTTGCCAGCAAATTTCCAATTTCCATTCCCCTGTACTGAGATCCACGCTGAAATGTTTTTTGAAACTTTTTTTGCCTTGTTTTGTGGATATAATAGCTGTCAATGTCTTTAATAAACATTGTGTAGTATGTATGGTTTTAATGAATTAAACTTGATGGACACTTGAAGTGAAGGGATCTAGTATTTATTAAAATGCAGTTAGTCAAATAAATTACACATTGAGATATATGTGCATTCAAACTTAATAAAGGTTAAATGGTTGACTGTACTTTTATTTCTTTTTCCATTTCATAATAGTGTATTGTTATATATCAAAATAAATCTATATGCTGTGACCCATGTCTCTAAAATATGAACCTAATGCTGGGGGCACTGACTACTTTAGGTAGGTGCACTTGCCCACAGTTGGCTTCATCTCCTATCACTCAAGCCAAGACTGCAGTTTTGCCACGGGCCGGAGTCTGAAGTTCCTGCTCCCATATGACACCTTCATCTCACATCCTGTGTGCTGTGCTCACTAGGCCAACTGGTATATAAAGAGGTCCTTAAGTGGTGGCTTATTAATCTCAGATATTTCCTAAACCAGTATTTTGCCACCACAAATGCTAATTATTGAAAATACCCTTGAAGGCCTTTCTGCACTCTCACTGATGCTGCTGAAAATTTAATGAGACCAACCTGGCAATTTGTGGTAATCTCATTACTACAAACAGATGTGGGGTTGAAATACCCTGGACACAAGTAATCAGCATTGTTTTCAGTCACTTTTCTCTTTTATCACTATAGAAATAACCATTGAATCATTGGATGGCAGGCAAAGTGACCAGGAAAACAAAGATCAGACCACTTTTGTGGTCACTTCAGTTAACTTTCCAAGTGCATCCACATTGTATCTTAGGAGGACAACAAGGATAAAAGAAACCAGAGTCAGCATAAAAAACAAAACAAAACAAAACTTGAGCAACCGGAAGTGGTCCCTTGGTTCAACTAGTATTTATTAAGTGCCTACTGTGAGTCAGGCACTGTGCCAAAGTCCCTGCTGCCATGGCGCTCAGACTACCGGGGAGACAGACATGTGACCAGACATTCGCCATGGTTCACAGTACCACTACTGCAGGCACCACATCAAGTGGGACACGAGAGTTTGGGAAAGCTTTCAATGGAGCTGGGGCTCACCTGATAATTAGGACAAATGTAGGTGACAGAAAAGGGGGAGGGCACTCTGGGCAGTTGAGAGAAATAAAGCCAGTGCAAAGGCACAGAGGTGTGGACGGCTATGACTGGTGAAGCTGCAGTGGTAGGGCAAAGCTAAACTGAGAAGCTATGCAGGCCGTGCTGAAGCACTTGAACTCTATTCTGTAGGCCATGTTGGGGAGTAGGGTGGGTGGCAGGCATAACTTCTTTAAAGCAGGGGAGTGATACAAGATTTAGTATTGGAGTTGGGGTTTAAGGAAGGAATCTAACCAGTGAATTATGGGGATGAAGAACCAGAATGCATAGACGGGAGGGGAGGCTGACTGACAGTACTTTGCAATAAATCCAGGCAAGTGATGACAAGGATTTTCACTTAAGGCAGTAGCACTGGCAACGGAGAGGAGTGCTGGGCTGGGGTGGGGTGGGTGGAGGAGGAAGGAGGGAGGGCTGATGAATACTAGAGAGGAAAAATTGATACACAAGAGAATATGGTGGGATACGGTGAGGTGAGGAATCTGGGGGGAGGTGGGTGTGATCAGAGGTCAGAGACTGAGTAGGGTGGGGTGCAGAATCCACAAAACCTTCTTGTTTCCGTAGCATGCCGCAACCACGTGCTCTCCAAAAGCCTAGTCGCTGTCAGTATAAATGTTTGCTGTCAGATCTTTAGCTAGATGACAGGCCCAAGTTAACACAATTAACTCATCCTGTTGTGCTGACTTTATTCCTGGCAGATAAAACCTTCCATTACATCAACTGAAGAGGTAATGGCATGCCCAGAGTGATAACTTCCCAGTTCATCCCTTCAACAGAATCCCTCTGTACACCAAATTAGGTCAGTATTATCATTAGGTGTCTCCCTTAAATCATTGCTGAGAGTCAGAAGACAATCAGGTCACAGAACACACAGTCATGGTCATTTTGTTCTGTGGGGAAGGAAACAAAGTACCAAGGTTAAGACTATCACATTGAGCTAAAGTAACGTGGGCACAGAAAGCAGCAATACTTCGTATGAGGTGAACCTGCTGATGAGTATGCTGAAAGTGTCAGAGTCTCAAGTGAATGTGGGGCTTAGTTAATGGGGCTCCCATGACCATTTCTTCAGTCACTGTAGATGGCTCTCATTCTTGGGGACAGTCCTTTTGCTTCTGAATCTACTTGTTGACTGTAATACTCTATAGGCCAAAGGTGATTGTGGTGTTTTGAGGTAATCATTTCTAAAGTGTTTCCTTTATCCTTACATATAAAAAGAAAAATGGCAAATCATAGTTAGGGTGTCCAAAAGCTGGAGCTTGAGTTAAGTTAGTTTTTAAAGTACTTACAGCTTTTTAACCTTCTGGAGTCTATTCATTAGGGTCAGGTGATCCAATCTGAGTAGAGCACATAAGGTTGAGCAGTAAGTGAAAAATGTGGTACCCAATTGCTGCAATAACCTGTTAGCCCTAAAAATCCTCTCGTTTCTTTGTTTTTGGAAGAGAGAAAGATAAAATTCCCTTGATTTGTTCAGGATTAATGAACAGTCCATCCTTTGATATTAAGTGTCCATTACTCAGGTACACAAAAATGAAGCTTGTCTTTAGAAACCTTATGCCCCCTTGAGGCCAATTGTTGCAATAAGGAAAAAGTATCTTGAGAGTCCGACAGTTTCAGAACATAGAAGCAGATCATCTACATGTTGAATCAATGTAAAATCTCTTAGAAATTTAAGGTCATCTAAGTTCATTTTTAATATTTGAGAAAAGTAAATGGGACTTTCAGTATATCCCTGGGACATAAAACAATCTATATATATTGGTGTTCTTCCCGGGTGAAGGCAAAAAGATATTGTCTGTCTTTGCTGACTGGAATGCTGGAGAAATGTGCTGCATAAGTCTACTAATGAGAAATAATTACTATTTACTGGGATGGCAGAAAGTAAGATATGTGGATTAGGGACTACATGATGTAGGGGAACTACTATATTATTTATAACCCTTAAGTCTTGTACAAATCTCCAGCCTTTCCAGTTCGGCTTTTTTACAGGTAGGGCAGGCATATTACAAAGAATTATTAATCCTTTCTTAAGGTAGTCCTGGATAATGGCTCTAGTTCCAGTTAATGCTTCTGGTATTAATGGGTGTTATGTATATTAGGCAAAGGTTTGGTCACATTAGTAGTTACTTCGGTAGGAGTGGTTGATTTGATTTTTCTTATTCTGAAATAGAGAGGACCCATAATTTGTCAGACATACTTTGGAATATTTGTTCACTTTCCAGCCTTTTTCTTTTTCATTTCTTTATTTCATAATTATTATCCTTTCATTTGTCTGATCATAGTTTGAGTCTGAACTCTCTAATTATAAGAACATTTCATCTTCTTGTTTAAAAAAAATTTGGGCACTGGCTGGTGTGGCTCAGTGGACTGAGCGCCAGCCTGCAAACCAAAAGGCTGTTGGTTCAATTCCCAGTCAGAGCACATGCCTGGGTTGTGGGCCAGGTCCCCAGTTGGGGGCGTGCAAGAGGCAACCAATCAATGTGTCTCTTGTACATTGATGTTTCTCTCCCTCTGTTTCTCCCTCCCTTCCCCTCTCTCTAAAAGTAAATAAATAAAAATTAAAAAATTGGGGGTATCATAAGTTTCTAAAAAGTCTTGGCCTAGTAAATGTACCAGAATACTTTCAGCTATGAGAAACACATGTTTTCTTGTTAGATTTCCTAACTGAAAGTAATAGGCTCTGATTTAAAAACCGACAGTGACGAATTTGAAACCCCTACCATTTGTACTGTGTTTTTACTCCAAGGGAGAGGGCAACGAAGGAGGTAAAGACAGACAGTGTGGCTCTGGTGTTGATGAAAGCCGTAGTAATTTCCCCTCTTTTAATTATTTCTCTCTCTCCCAAGGTATTCGTAAGAAGGAAGGGAAATGCTCCTCTCTGTTCCTCAGAGCAGCCCTAATCTTGTCTTATTTCTTTTCTCTCTGAAGATCACATTTTAGTTTCTGGCAATCCTTGAGGTGGCCAGGTTTGTTGCAATAAAAAGAGACTCCTTTTTATAAGAAAAGTATAGGCTTTCTTATTAGCTTTGTTTGATTACTTATTATAGTTGTAAATTCACAATTTTTGTGGCTTTAGCTTTTTCCTTCTTCTGAATGGTTTTAAATAGCTGATTGGCTAAATCTACCAATCCATTAGAATGTACTGTGGCCCAGCCGAATTTGTATTATTTTACTAAAGTGACAAGTTCTTCATTCATTTAAAAATGTTGAACTGATTAAAGAGTCATTTTGGTGATTCTGGAGGATAGTAGGTGTCATTCCTAAATATTGCTTAAAGGTTTTTTTTTTTAACCTCTCAAAGAAATCAAGTACAGTTTTATCTGGCCACTTTTTGCATTGTTGAACTTCAGGTGGTGTCGGTGGGCTCGCTCTGGATCTGCCTCTACCCCAAGTAAATGTCAAAGAAAAGAATCTGAATCTTTGAAAATAATAAAAAGATTTTTATTAAGGCCTTGCTGAGGGCTACAGCCTGAGGAGCAGAGCTTGAAGAAGCCTTGAAACAGTGTCCTACGTCCAGAAAAGGGAGTGGGGCGGGAGCTTATATAGAGGCAGAGGAGTAAGCTAAAAATGCATCTGAGGCATTACAAGTTTCAGTTAGGGTACATACAGTTCAATGATTATCAGTTCCACATGAAATGGAAGGAATGCATAGAAAAGATAAGGTTGAGTTGCTGTGCCCCTTCATGAGAGAAATTTTAATTAGGGCCTGGAAACAATTAAATTAGTTTGAAACTCTTTGAGGTGATTTTCATCAGGATGTTAAGAACAGGCATTGCTATTGGCTTTAGTGTTAAAACTGTGTAAGTCCTGTATGTGATTATCCCCCATTATTTGTGCCTTACTAAGAAATTTTAGGAAAACTCGTTTTCTCTTGGTTGCTGATAGGGACCCTAAAAAAGAAGATACCTACTGAGAAGGGCTCCTGATGGCTAACTGAGCTCAAATTTAAAAGCAGAGCCTACCAACTGGTTCTAAACAGGGGCCTCTCATGCAAGCCGCACTGCAGAAGCCTGCACTAAACTACCTACCTCCCTAACTGAACTACCTGCCTGCACTGTTCCTGACACCTGAGCCAACACTTACTTATAAAGGAGTATCTGGAATTGTATTTCAACAGATAGGACTGGGGCTTTCCCTGACATTGGGACTGTGCAATTATGTCCACATTAGCATCTTCACCAACCAGTCAGAGCAGCTCCATTTTGACCAATCAGGACAGTGCTTTTTGTACCAATCAAACTGCAAGGATTTCAAGTGTTTCATTTACAGGAGGGTAGACAAATTTGGGACCAGGTGGTCCGGGGGAGGCTTCTATCTATATAAGTCAGCTCCCCTCTGGCTTGGAGAACTATACTTTCCCTTTTTCCTGAATGCTGTGTTTTTCTGGCTAGAGTTGAACCACTGAGGACATGGACCTTTCAGCAGGGCTGAGTAGAGTGGAGCCTGAAGAGAGCAGAGCAGGACAGAGCTATCTCATCTCAGGGCCACCTCACTTGCTTCACAGCTATGCTGTAACATTACTGAGCTGTCTCGCAGCTGTGCTGTTCTCACAACAGAGCTATACCATAATTGAGCTGTTTGCACTGAATGAAGTTTCCTTCTTCACCGCAGCCCAAACTGGGGATTTCTGTTGGCTTTCAGTTGGCACCAATGACCATCGACTAACATTGATGAAGTCAGAGAAGGTGAAGCAGATTACTTTCTCTGTGGAAAGCTGAAAGGGGCAATGGAGATGCTTGAACATCCCCTTCCACCTTTGATAACACCAATGTGCTTGGGGGGCGGGGCGGGGGAATAATGGAGAGTGCACCAAGGGGCAAAAAGGACTGGATGGAGGCAAATGTTCTGGTGATGTTGACCCAGTGAGATCCCCAGCCCACATGTCTTTTGCATGACACCTGGGGGAGCACCCCCACTCTCTGGAAGGGCCATCGGGTGGCATTGCAGAGACTCCCAACCCAGAGAAGGGCCACCCTCAGGGAAATGTACTGGCTCAGAGGCCATGGCCTCATGGCTGGGAGTTGTGCCTGTGGATGCCACTCAGGCCCCTCGGCTGGCAGACTCCATGCACCTGCTGGGAAACGTAATTTAATCCCATTGGTAGAACACTACTATGACCCCCTGCAGCATGAGCCTATAGCTTCCTGGTGAAATAAACAGGCTCGTGCTCCTCAGTTTATTACGCTCCATATCTAATTCCCTTTGCTCTCTTTTTTTTTTTTTAGTAATAATTAGCTACTACATATGATAACACTAGGAGTGGGAGGTGCGTTGACCCCTGCCCCCAAAACCATATATATGGGCATCCCCAGTCCCCTCCAGACTGGGATGCCAAAGGTCCCAGTCATCCTCACCCCTCAGCAAGGGGGTGTTCCATTCCCAGTCTGCCCTGTTTGTTCGTTACTTCCCAAAAGCATGCCACCACCTGTATGCTGACCTTCCCAAGAAGGGGGCAAAATGGTCAGAGCAATGAACACACCACAAAGAACCAGGTAGGAACTGTCATCCCATTCTCCAACAAGAATGTGAAAGGAAATGGCTAGGGGCAATCTTTCCTCCAGAGAAAGGTTTCAGGGCCCAGTGCACCCATGAGGCCACAGTCCCCTCCATCGGGGGTCTCTACCCCTGAGCACACTCCTCCCCTATCGGACACACATCTCACCTGGGAATTGAGAGTGATGGCATGAGGTGCTGTGGCAGGGTGACAGCGTTCCCTAGTGGTGGAAGGCAGTGGTGAGAATCCATAGCCGGAAAGCCCTGGTGGCTTAAGATGGTGAGGTTGAGAGACCCCGGGGTGCAGGACTGGGATTAAGGTGAAGTGAGTGAGTCACTGGCCTCTAGCACAGAATTTAAGTTGGCACCCCAAAACTTAGTAATCAAGGTAAGAGACATTTGAATTCAATATTTTAAAAAAGTTAATGTGAAAAAACTATGGTGAACAAAATAGAAAATTTTAAAATAAAAAGCAGAATTCAACCTTTTTTATTTTTTTTTATTATTTTATTGTTGTTCAATTACAGTTGTCTGCATTTACCCTCCCCCCACCCCACCCCAGGCAAACCCACCTCCCTCCCTTGCTTCCACCCTCCCCCTTGGTTTTGTCCATGTGTCCTTTATAGCAGTTCCTGAATACCCTTGTCCCCCTTCTCCCCTTCCCCCACCCCTCTGGTTACTGCCAGAATGTTCTAAACTTCAATGTCTCTGCTTCTATTTTGTTTCTCTGGTTGTATTTTGCTTGCTTACCTCACAAGCGTCTTGGCTGTGACTGATCTGAATTCCCCGGTAGCTCATCTGGCCTCGGTGCCTTCGCTCCTAAGTCCTCATACGAAACTTTTTAACATTTCATATAGTAGAGACTGCATGATGATGTACTCCTTGAACTTGACCTTATCTGAGAAGCACTTTATCTGCCCTTCCATTCTAAATGAAAGTTTTGTTGGATAGATTATTCTTGGTTGTAGTCCCTTGCTTTTCATGATTTGAAATATCTCTCTCCAGTCCCTTCTTGCCTGGAAGGTCTCCTTTGAGAAATCCGCTGACAGTCTTATGGGGATTCCCTTGTAGGTAACTGTCTCTTTTTCTCTTGCTGCTTGTAAGATTCTTTCCTTATTCTTGACCTTGGGTAATGTAATTATGATGTGCCTTGGTGTGTTCCTCTTTGGGTCCCGCTTCTTTGGGGTTCTCTGAGCTTCTTGGATTTCCAGGAAGCCTATTTCCTTTGCCAGATCTGGGAAGTTTTCCTTCATTATCTGTTCAA
>PVJI01024243.1:0-22250 GCA_004026765.1 Micronycteris hirsuta
TCAACTATTTGCGTCCACCTATTTTCCAGTTTTGTTAACAATTTGATTACAAGCATTTTAAATTGCGCATCTGATAGGTTGACTATGTTGTCATCCATTAGTTGTAATTTGTTGTGGTCCTTCATTTTGGCCATTTTCATTCTTTTTATCTCGGTGCACTTGTCAGCTGGCAGATGCCTGCGACCTGGGTCTCTTTTTGCCTCTGGGGACGGGGTCTGGGAGGAAGCAATGGTGGCCTCCAATCACCGCGGGCTTCCGTCACTCCTCCTCTCCCCAGCTCCCCACCGCCTCCTCTGCCAGACTCGGTTCTGCTGGCTCAGCCCTGGCCTCTCTCCGGCAGCATCGCTGGCTTGCGGGATTCACCCGTTGTTTGGAGCCACGCCCTGTTCAGGCACTGGCGGCCTGAGTCGAGGCATGAGTGAGACCCTCCGTGAGCGCTGCTTCCTCCGCCCGTTTCTGCCCCGCTTACCGGCCTGGATGTTCGTCTTCTCCTACCTCCTGGGTGTCGGACTTCCCTTCAGTTCGATTCTGTCTATTCTGGTTGTTTAATTTTTTGCTACTGCATTCATTGTATGGACATTCTGGATGTGCGGACAGCGAGTGCGACCACCTACGCTGCCATCTTGGCGGAAGTGATCTGCTTTTTTTTTTATGCTGAGTTGTACCCTTGGGGAAACTCTCCTTCATTGGCTTCTGTATACCTCCTTACCTTTTCTGTTTCTCAGTCTCCTGAGTGACTCATTTCTTATGCTCTCCCCTTAACTACTGGCCTTTGTTAACAGTTCTCTTCTCACTCTGCACACTGTATACCTTGAGAAGGAACATATCTTCCAAGGACTCCTTGTGGTTAACTGGGCACAAATTCCTAACTAGAGTCTAGCAGTCATCTCTGACAGAGGCCTCTCACAAACACTGCATATCAGGGAAAAGCCACAGACTGAGCTGCCGAGCCTCCTGCACTGAATTCCAGTTGTCTGAGCTGACCTTTATAAAGGAGTTCCTAGAGCCCCATCGAATCAGAAATGTACAGTTGTATCTTCATTTGCATCTTTACTGGCCAATAAGAGAAGGTCCACAAGACCAATCAAGACACACAATTCTGACAAATCAGGACAATGCTATTTGAACCAATCAAACTGTGTAAATTTGGATTCCTCATTTGTATAAAAATGTACCAATCAGGGACCATGGTTGGCACTTTCTCTATATAAGCAGGCCTCTCCTTTGTCCCAGGGGAGCACACTTTTTCTTTCCCCATTTGGAAACTGTTTACCTGAATAAATTTTCTCCTTTTATTACACCCCAGACTGGATACTCTTAGTGGCATTATATTGGTGTCAGCAAACTTTTGTTAAAATGCTGTCTGGTTATATCATCTACACCTCTTCTATAACTTATCTACTGGTAATTCCTCCATATATTATACATCTCCATCCCAGATCTTTCTCCAGTCTTTCAGATTCATATGAACTCAGACTGGCTGTCCCACAGGTACCCAAACATGGGCACAGCTTTGTCACGAATTCTGACCAGCAAAATTCGTATTGCCATGGCAGCGTGTAAATAATTTTACACGTAATACACTGGACTAGAAATTCTGGGACCACGCGTCCCCTCCATTATCATCTTGGAGAGGCCCTGGGCAGCGTGTCAACTGGCCTTTTATTCTGTTTTCTCGGGCTTCATTAACTATGCATAGATTGTAGATTCAAGTTAGGTGGTAGACAGTCCAGGAAGGTACATCAAAAGGAGAGATATGCAAATGGAAGGACAACAGGCTTGGGCTGAACTCAAAGGAACTATAAACACTAGCCTTGAGGGAACTAGGCATGCATCAGCATAAGTTCTTTTGATCCAGGGGGAAGGGAGGTCTTAGCAAGAACAAGCTTTTGATTCTAAGAAATATATCATCCTGATTTCCCACAGGAAATTCCACCATCACACGCATGGGTCCTGCTTGCCATCTTTATGTTCCACAAGAGTTCATGCTCTCTTTAGACGTGAAACATTAGGGCTACACTTCCCACTGTGAGATGCACGAAATCCCTTTACAGCTTCTTTATTAAACTTGCACTCTTATATTCTTTATCCCATACTAATCATCCTTCCAGATGCCTAAGGCAGAAACTTGGAAGTCATCCTTAACCCTGCCCTCCCTCTAATTCCCCCTCCAATACTTTGCCACTAATCCCCAATCATTCAACCTGCTAAAAAGCTTTTCAATTTATCCACTCCTCTCCATCCCAGATACTAGGTCAGGTAGAGGACTGGTAGGCATCTTGCCCTGTCATTCTGATCTATAAATTGCATATAAAATAACAGCTTACTGGAATAAACTCTAATAATTTTTCTTTAAAAAAGCAGAGGTGATCAAGAGATAACAGGATGGGAGATATTTAGAGTAAAGCTCCTCATGAGGTGAGGCACTCAGGATGGTGACAGTGGAATTCTGCCTGTCCAGAGTAAAGTTATTTCAGCTCATGGGAAAGCCCAAGTAGGAGGTTATAAAACTTCTCATATCATCTTGAAACTTCATCACATTTAACTTACTTATTTCTAAATACTGCCTTTATCAAGCCACATCATGGGAGCTGAAGTTCAGATCCTGGGTAAAATTTCTTCCTACCTTACTAGAACATTCTCACTACATTGGCCACAGGTTACATAACAGTGACCAGATAGATTCTGGATTCCAGTAAATGACCAAGTAGTTTCTATCAAACCTACCTTCCTTCAAATATAACAATATATTCTGTATAAAATACTAAAAAAACCCCAACTACCTGGAAGTATTAACAAACAACTCAGAGCAGACAGAAACTGGAAGAGAATCTACTGGGGTGTAGGGATGTCCAACCTGCGGCCCGTGGGCTGCATGCAGCCCAGAATGACTGTGAATGCAACCCAACACAAAGTTGTAAATTTACTTAAAATATTAGAAGAGTTTTTTTGTGTGTGTGATTATGTGTCACAATGTATTTAATGTGTAGCCAAAGACAACTCTTCTTCCAGTGTGGCTCAGAGATGCCAAAAGGTTGGACACCCTTGAACACTAAAAGATAGAATTAGAACTAACTGAGATCCTAATTTTAAAGCTTTTAGCCAAAGGACAGGCCCCGGTCACTAGCCTGATGTGTGGGTAAAACTGAGTTTTTACCAGAGGACAGAGTAACATCCTGGAATGGAGAGACCTTGACAGGATGAACCTTAAATTCTCTGTATAAACTCTGTCCAAATCTCTGGTCAACCTCTGAATCATACATGCAGGGGCAAGTCTCCAAAGAGCCCATATAAATCTAAAAGAACTGAATAGAAAGTTTAGCTGCTGCTTACCACAGGGGAGACTGAATATGGAATTTGAATTCAGTCTAGTTAACTGCCTGCTAAAACAACAACAAAAAAATCAATACTTTTCAGTTGGACATAATGTAATCCAGATTTTCTACAACAGGGGTCCCCAGCCCCAGGCCAAGGACCAGTACTGGTGTGTGGCCTGTTAGGAACTGGGCTGCGAAACAGGAGGTAAGGGGCAGGTGAGCAAGTAAAGCTTCATCTGCATTTATAGCTATTCCTCATTACTCTTATTACCACCTGAACTCTTCCTCCTGTCAAATCAGTGACAGCATTAGATTCTCATAAGAGCATGAACCCTACTGTGAACTGCGCATGTGAGGGATCTAGGTTGTGCACACCTTATGAGAATCTAATGCCTGACGATCTGAGGTAGTGCTGTGGCAGTGGTGCTAACTCTGGGGAGTGGCTGCAAATACAGATGTTCATAAGCAGAGATGTATGACTGTGCAGAGACCATAATAAATCAATTGCTTGCAGACCCATATCAAAACCCTACCAGTGAGTGGCAAGTGACAATTAAGCTGCATCTGGTGGCAGGCTTTAAGTCAGAATCTGACACTTATTTTAATCTGTGTGTCACCTGCCCATTATTTTATTTACCACTTCCATCCATGCCTCTTTCCCACACTGCACACTTATCTCACTCACAGTTTTGGTAAGCTCACATGCTAACCCTAACCAAAATGAATAAAAAATGAATGTAGCTGAAGACCTTCTTTAAAAAGGGGGAAAGACCCAATAATGAGACAGCAGAAGACTCTAAGACTGCCAACAAAAAGAAAACTGCATTTAAAATAAAATACCAAGAGTCCTACTTAAATTACAGGTTCATTGAAACAGGCGATTCACATTCTCCAAGTCTGCTTGTATAACATGTGGTGACCAGCTACCCAATGAAGTCATGAAACCTTCAAAAGTGCTTTGCCACATGGACACCAAGCACCTTGCATTAAAAAACAAGCATTTGGAGTTTTTCAAAAGAAAAAAATGTGAACGAAAGCAATTATTGAAGGCCACTGCTTCATCAAATGTGTCTGCACTGAGAGCATCATTCTTACTGGTTAATCGCATTGCTAAAGCTAAGCAGCCCTTTACTATTGGTTAAGAGTTGATCCTGCCTGCTGCTAAGAACATCTGTTGTGAACTTTTAGGGAAGGCTGCAGTTCAAAAGGTGGCATATGTTCCTCTTTCAGCTAGCACCATAACTAGACAAATTGATGAAATAGCAGAGGATATTGAGGCACAATTGTTAAAGAGGATGAATGAGTCACCGTGGTATGCAATCTAGGTTGATGAGTCTACCACTGTTGACAGCAAGGCAACAATGCTTGTTTTTGTGCGATATATTTTACAGGAGGATGCACATGAGGATATGTTATGTGCACTTTGTTGACAATCAACACTACAGTTGCATGACTGTTCAAGTCTTTGAGTGATTACATATCAGGAAAAGTGAACTGGTCATTTTGTGTCAGTATATGCACGGGCAGAGTGGCTGCCATAAATGGACAGCTTTCTGGTTTCACTACTCAGGTCAAAGGAGTTGCTTCTGAATGTCAGTCTATGCACTGTGTCATCCATAGAAAAATGCTGACTAACTGAAAAATGTCATGTGAACCTAATGTTTTGCATGATGTGATTAAAATTATCAACCACATTTGCCCTGGCTGGTGTGGCTCAGTGGATTGAGTGCCAGCCTGTGAACCAAAGGGTTGCTGACTCAATTCCCAGTCAGGGCACATGCCTGGGTTGCAGGCCAGGTCCCCAGTAGGGGGCGCATGAGAGGCAACCACACATTGATGTTTCTCTCCCTCTCTTTCTCCTTCCCTTCCCTTTAAAAATAAATAAAATCTTAAAAAATTATCAATCACAGTAAAGAACATGCCCTTAACTCATGTCTGTTCATGCAGCTCTGTGAAGAGATAGATGCAGAGCACACATGTACTCTTATGCACAGAAGCGAGATGTCTTTCTAAAGGTAGATTACTAGCCAGAGTTTCTGAGTTATGAGAGCCACTCCAGAGATTTCTTTCAGTAAAACAGTCACCACTGGCAGCACATCTCAGTGACACAGAATTAGTCACAAAACTTGCTTAGTTGTGTGATATATTCAATCTGCTCAACAAACTCAATCTGTTAGTTCAGGGAAGAATAACAACTGTGTTCAAGTCAGCAGATAAAGTGGCTGCATTCAAAGCCAAATGGAATTATGGGGGCAGTGAGTGAACATTGGGATTTTGACATGTTTCAGACATCAGCAGAGTCTTTGAAAGAGACTGAGCCAGGGCCTTCTTTCTCCTAGCTGGTGCATGCTCACCTATCTCAGCTTTCAAAAGAGTTTGAACATTACTTCCCAACCAAAAAAGACCCCCAAACTGGGAAGGAATGGATCTGTGGCCCATTTGTGAATAAGTTGGGTGAATCAACTATCCATACTGGAAGAGGATCAACTGCTTGAGATTGCAAATAACGGTGGTCTTAAAGTATGTTTCAGACAACTTCACATCCCCATATGTTCTGGATTAAAGTTAAGGCAGAGTATCCTGAAATTGACATAAAATCACTGAAAAGCCTGCTTTCATTTCCAATATCTTTGTGAAGCAGGGTTTTCTGCAGTGACTGCAACCAAAATGAGATTACGGAGTAGACTGGACATAAGCAACACACATCGCATGTCACTGTCTCCCTTCACCCCCAGATGGGACCATCTAGTTGCAGGAAAACAAGCTCAGGGCTCCCACTGATCCTGCATTATGGTGAGTTGTGTAATTATTTCATTATAATTTATTTCATTAAATTTCTATATAATAGAAATAAATAAATAAAGTAAATAGTAATAATAGAAATAAAGTGCATAATAAATGTAATGTGCTTGAATCATCCCCAAACCACCCCTCCCACTCCCAGCCCATGGAAAAATTGTCTTCCATGAAAATGGTCCCTGGTGCCAAAAAAGTTGGGAACTGCTGCTCTACAACGTGTCCTCTACAATGTCTAGGAGACAAATCAAAATGACTGGACATATTGGAAACAAAAAAAGTGACCCATACTAAAGAAAAAAGTCACTCAGGGAAGACTGGCCCCAAAACAACCTAGATGTTGGAATTAGCAGACAGAAGTTTTTAAGCAGCTATTATAAACTATGCCTGAGGATACAGAGGAAAATATGCTCATAATAAATAGTGACCAGCTGCATTCCATCCAGGCAAAAATGACCAGCCTGTAAACAGGGGCAATTGGTTCAAGGTCTAAAAGACAGATGGCAAACCTGGCCAGGAGATACAGTACCCACTGGCATTGTCTTAGTTCAGATTCTCACTGTTTCTCATGTAGACTATTTAAAGTCTCATAAATTGTCTCCCTGCTACAGGTTGATATTTACTATGACCCCCTATACATAAACACACATTCAGACACTAAACACACATACTCTGATTCCAGAATTAACTTTTAGAACACAGCTTTAATCAGGACTGCATTGATTGCAAATAACAGAAACACAACTTTAACTTGAGCAAAAAAGGAAATTTATTGGAAGTCTCACATAATCATAGGAAGGGCAAGGATGTAGTTGGGCATCAAGGGCAAGTAAGGCCAGTGACTTGGCCCTGGCTGGTGTGGCTCATTGGACTGAGTGCCTGCCTGCAAATTGTGGGGTCACTGGTTCTATTCCCAGTCAGAACACATGCCTAGACTGCGGGCCAGGTCCCAAGTTGGGGGCACAGGAGAGGCAACCACACATTGATGTTTCTTTCTCTCCCTTTCTCCCTCCCTTCTCCTCTCTAAAAATTAATAAATAAATAAATTTTAAAAAAGACCCGTGACTTGAACACCAATAGGAATCTACTGCTCATCCTGTATGCTGACCGCATTATCTCAAAGAAGCTTCCTCCTGTGGCTCTAAAAGGGCAACCAGCAGTTACAGGCCACACATCTCCCAAATGTGCCACAAAAGTGGGACACAATATTTCCCTTCATTTAAGTTAGAAAAAAATTGAAGAGAAGGAATTTGATAATTCTGATCTAGATCACACACCCATGTATCAACCAATGAAACCAACTGTGGGTAGGAAGATGAAGTACTATGATTGAAAGACCCTACCAAAATTACATGGCTGGACAGGAAAGAAGCAGCACCTCTCCACAACAGAGGGTTTTGAACCAAGGGAATGGAAGACACAGGATAAATAAACAATAAAGGTCTATCAGGTTTACTGTGTTCTCTACCTCAGTTGGTGGTAATCCCCATCCTCCACGCTATCATCCATTGCAGAGTCCTGGAATTTTTCTTATAGCAGAAACTGCTAGTTGTCCTCAATATCTGTTCTCCTCTTCCCTCCACCTGGCATTTTGCTACTTCGAACATGCACATGATGGCTGGAGCTCTATCTTTGCACCATGAGGACAAGTGTCACACTGTAGAGATGATAGGACATTAAGCTCTTCTAGGTTTAACATGAATGAGAAATGAATTTCCATCCTGTTTAATCCACTATTATTTTGGATGTCTGATAACTCACAACTGTACCTAATCCTGATGCCCTCCCTCACTGCCCACTTCTAATCAAGGCATAACAATTTAGAAGTTAAGAGTGGCATAGCGTGAAACCGGTTAGAATGGGTTAAAGCCAAACAACTGGGCTTGAATCTAGGCTCTGTCACTTATTAGCTCTGTGATCCTCAGCAAATAGCCTTCTCTCTGTGTATCTCAGATTCCTCATGCATAAAATGACAATATTACTTACCACCTAGATTGGCTGTAAGAATTTATGTAAGATAATTCACATTAGTACTGAGAATAGTACCTGGCACATAATAAGTGCTTGATGAGTGTTAGCTACCATTTACAATGCCCACCAGTTTTACCTACTAAAGACCTTGGGAGGCAGTCCCTATCTTCACAGCCCAATCCCACTTTATTCCACTCCAGTTAGCTCTGCCTCCAGTCACATTCCTTCACAGCATCCTCCATGCTGCTTCAGCCTGACCTTTCTAGAACATTCCAATCTGACCAGGTCACACCCCTATGAATCCCCTTGATGACTCTCCATTATCTACAGAATGAATACTTACTCCCCAACCTGGTGACCTAAGCCCTTTTAGATGAGTGTTCAACAGGCCTTTCTGAATTCACCTTCTGCCACTCTTTCACCAACAACCACACCCTGGCTGCACTGAACTATTATCTACCACCACCTCCTTACTTGCCTGAAAAATGTCAATTGTTCCCACTCCCTTCCTCCTGAATTTTTTCTTCCCTTGGCTTCTGTGGCACCATACTCCCCTGCTTTTCTTCCAATCTCCTGGGCTCTTCCTTTTCCATTTTTCTCATGAGCTTGTCATTCTCCCACATCTTGGTGTCAGGATTCCCTCCTTACTCCATAACCTGTTTCACTTCATGTCCTTTCCCTAAGTGATGGCATTCACTGGCAGGCTTTCAAGCTCTAACTACATGCTATGACTCCCAGATCTTCACTGATGACCTCACCTGAGCTCTGGTCTCAAACATCCAGATAGATAGTAACTCCTGAAGGTCACACAGACACAACCTTATCAAGTCCAAAATGGAACTCATCTTCTCCATCCCAAAACTTCATTCTCTTTACTCTGAATCTGTTGGTGGCACCACCATCATGAAAGCCAGAAACCTGTAACTCTTCATTCTCTCTATTTTTCACATCTAAGTCACTGCCAAATCCTGCCAAATTTACATCCCCACTAGCTTCCAATCTTTTCTGTCTCCATATGCACTGCCATTGCCATAGTCTGGCTCTATAATCTCCTTTAACATGATTCTTCTCTCTACATGTCCTCTTTCCACCTCTAGTCTGTCATGCCTCCAACCCAACTGACAACTGAGTTGCATACTTGTAGTGAAAACTTGTACATATCACTGCACTGCTTGAAACTCTTCACTGGTTCTCATTGTCCAGTCAGATAAAATTACTCCTTTCCCTATAGTTGTTAAACACCTCCTATGTACCAAGGACTATGCTAGGTATTAGAAATATAATGTTGATCATGAAATTACCCCTGCCTTTTAAGAAGAAATTTGCCATCTATCTGGGAAGACAGATACGTATCCACATACTAATGACATAATGTGATAAGTTCTGTGATAGATACATTCACAGAGCATTTCAGGAGCACAAGGCAGTTCATTGAGCTCAGAGAGCTGTATCTTCCTAACTTTTGTATTCCTCAACATCTGGTACCAGGTCTGATTCAACACAGAATTGTTTTTGAAAACTGAACGGATGATCTTCTCTGATCCTCAGTTTCTATGTAAAATAGCTTACAGCTCACATAGCAAAGGAATATAATCTATGCCTTGTTTGAATAAACCAAACTTAATTTTTAAAAATGAGACAACCAGGTAAATTTGAATACTGGTTAGATATTTTTGATCTTAAAGTATTATTGCTAGGGTATTTTGAGTGTTATAATGGTACTGTGGTATGTTTAAAAATGCCTTATCTTTTATAGGTATGTAAAAAAGTGTGTAAAAATGAAATGATTCAATGAAATATTATCTGGGATTTATGTGAAAATAATCCAGTGATGTTGGGTGTGAAAATAATCCAGTGATGTCAGGTGGGAAACAAGACTGGTCACAACTATGTTAATAATTGCCAAAGCAGGGTGATGGAGAAAATAACTGACAAAATTAATCTCTCAGGGTTTGGGGGAATTCAATTGCATGACTATATAAAATTTCTGATATAGTGTCTTCTATCTCAGAAAATGTTAATTTTGCTTCTCCCTTGACCCTTTAACTCCATCCACGGGGACACAGTGGGAGAAACAGCAGGTCAGTGTTGTGGGAACTAGAAGCCGAACATCTCATGAACTGTAAATACATTCAGCATCATTTCTCTCCTTGACATGGTAAAAAGAGAGTAGCTAGATTGTCACATGACTTCCAAGCAGCCTTGGATAGGAATGGCAGTGCTCCAAGACCAGTAGTAAAAAGGGAAAGAAATCATGGCTTGAACTTTTGTGAAAAGGAGAGAAAAACTGCCTTAGACATAAATAGGAACTCTTTGTTGGAAAGAGCTGGTCTTTCTCTGCTGCTTAAATCCCTTTTCAATACTGCCACCTGGTGGCTCTCTAGCATCCCTTTATCTTGTTTCTGGATGAAGGGTAATCTCGGTTCTAATTGCACTGTGAAAATTCTGGAAGGGAACAGCCCCTTTCAACGAAATGTTCCTTGAACTGCTCAAAGTTGAGCATATCATATCATAATCCTCATATTTTGTTAAGTCAAACTCTGTTATAGCACCTCTTGCTGTATTAGGATTGTATAACTATGAGCATTCATTCCTTCACCCAATAAACTATAAATTAAGTGTGTATCTAGTAGGACAGACACTGAATTAGGCATGGGAAACACAACAGTGAACAAAACTAGCTGAACATATAAACAGAGAATTAGCCCTGGCTGGTGTGGCTCAGTGGACTGAGTGCCGGCCTGTGAACCACAGGGTCTCTAGTTCGATTCCCAGTCAGGGCACATGCCTGGGTTGTGGGCCAGCTCCCCAGTAGGGGGCCCATGAGAGGCAACTACACACTGATGTTTTTCTCCCTCTTTTCCCTTCTCTAAAAATGAATAAATAAAATCTATTAAAAAATAAAGAGAATTAGAGTAGATAGAAATGGTGGCAGAATAGGAGAGAGTGGGGTCCACTTCCTCCTCCCCACTGGTGAGACATCTGGCCGATTTTCTGAGGAGCAGAGCGATCACTCAGCTGCATTCCAGCATATAAGAAGATTGGCTACCAAGATTACACGGGAAATTGAAAGATCGGATGCTCTCTTGTTTTTTGTTTGTTTGTTTGTTTTCCCCTACCCTTCTTCCTATCTGTCCTTCTTTATTTTTTAATGTCTTCTTCCTTCCCCTCATTTACTATTCCTAGTCTTCTCCTCTTTTTATTTCTTATTTATTTTTATTTATTTTTATTATTTTTTCTTTTTTTTTCTCTTCTTTTTCTCCTTTCCCCTCTCTTCTTTATCCACAGGTGAGACAATAAAACCTGGAGTTGTGAAGAGAATAGAGTTGGACTCAGATGAGGGTCAGCCCAAAAACAGAGACAGTGGCACAAAATTAATTTTGCTGCTCCAGAGAACTTGACAGATCAATTTAAGAAACAGAGGCTAGCAAGAAGAGTCTCGCAAACAACGGGAACACAAAGAAACAATCCCCAAATTAAAGGAAAGGAGGAAGCCCCAGAAAGAATGATAAATGAAATGGAGGCAAGCCAACTATCAGATATTGAGTTCAAACCATTAGTCATCAGGAAGCTCAAGAAGCTCAAGAAGCTCAAGAAGCTCGATGAGCTCACAGAAAATTACCAGAAACTACAGGGTAACTATAATGAACTCACTGCAAACTATGTCAACATGTAAAAGGAAATAGAAACTATTCACAAGGGCCAAGAGGAAATGAAGAATATAATACCTGAACTGAAGAAAACAATAGAAGGAATCAAAAGTAGGCTTGATGAGGCAGAGGATCGGATCAGCGAGCTGGAGGACAAGGTAGAAAAAAACACCCAAAAAGAGCAGGAACAGGAAAAGAGACTCAGAAAGAATGAAGAGGTATTAAGGGAAATTCAGGACAACATAAAACGTAATAATATTCGTATAATAGGGATACCAGAAGGAGAAGAAGAGGAGCAAGGGATAGAAAACCTGGTTGAAAAGTAATGATGGAAAACTTCCCTAATCTGATGAGAGAAAAAGCCACACAAATCCAGGAAATACAGAGTCCCAATCAAAAGGAACCCGAACAGGCCCACTTCAAGATACATCATCATTAAAATGGCAAAATTCCAAGACAAAGAGAGAATCTTAAAGGCAGCGAGGCAGAAACAGGAAGTAACATACAAGAAAGCCCCAATAAGGGTAGCAGCTGACTTCTCAATGGAAACACTCCAAGCCAGAAGGGAATGGCAAGAAATATTCCAAGTAATGAGAACCACAGGCCTGCAACCAAGGCTACTGTAGCCAGCAAGGCTCTCAATCAAGATAGATGGCCAAATAAGGAGCTTCCAAGACAAAAGAAGTCTAAAAGAATACACCTCCACCAAACCAGCTCTGCAAGAGATGCTAAAGGGACTGATTTAAGGAAAGGAAGGGAAAGAGAGAGAGAGAGGAACACAGGTACAAAAAAAATGGCAATGAATAAGTACCTATCAATAATAATCTTAAATGAAAATGAATTAAGTGCTCCAATTAAAAGACATAGAATAGCGGAATGGATAAGAAAGCATGACCCACACATATGCTGCCTACAAGAGACCCACCTCAGGACAAAACACTTACACAGATTGAAAGTGAAGGGCTGGAAACAAGTTTTCCAAGCAAACGGACAAGAAAAAAGAGTTGGGGTAGCAATACTCATATCAGACAAAATAGACTTCAAAAAAAGGGCCATAAAGAGAGACCCAGAAGGACATTTCATAATACTCAAGGGAAGAATCCACCAGGAAGACATAAACATTGTAAATATATATGCACCCAACACAGGAGCACCCAAATACATAAAGAAAATCTTGAAGGACTTCAAGACAGACATTGATAGCAACACAATTATAGTAGGGGACTACAACACCCCACTGTCAAAAATGGACAGATCCTCCAAACAAAATATCAGCAAAGATATTGTGGCATTGAACAATGCCCTGGAAGAAATGGACTTAATCGATATATACAGAGCCTTTCACCCCAAAGAAGTTAAATACACATTCTTTTCAAATGCACATGGAACATTTTCAAAAATAGACCATATGATAGGACACAAAACAAGCCTCAACAAATTCAAGAAAATTAAAATCATACCAAGTATTTTCTCTGACCACAAGGGACTGAAATTAGAAACCATTTGAAAGGAAAAAAAACCCAAACACTCAAAATCATGGAGATTGAATAGCATGCTATTAAACAACGAATGGGTCAAGGACGAGATTAGGGAAGAAATCAAAAAGTTCCTTGAAACAAATGAAAATGAACTGACAACCCAAAACTTGTGGGACACAGCGAAGGCAGTCCTGAGATGGAAGTTCATAGTGATACAGGCCAACCTAAAAAAAATAGAAACAGTTCACACAAACAACCTAACCCTATGCCTACAAGAACTCAAGTAACAACAACAAAGACAACCCAGAGCAAGTAGAAGGAAGGAAAGAACAAAGATCAGATCAGAATTAAATGACATAGAGACTAAAAGGACAATTGTAAGGATCAATGAATCCAGGAGCTGGTTCTTTCAAAAGATAAACAAAATCGACAAGCCTTTAAGCAGGCTCATCAAGAAAAAAAGAGAGAGGACCCAAATAAACTCAATCAGAAATGAAAGAGGAGATATTACAACTGACGCCACAGAAATACAAAGGATTATAAGACACTACTATAAAGAACTGTATGCCAAGAAATATGAAAACCTAGGAGAAATGGACAAATTTTTAGAAAAATATAATCTTCCAAAACTCAATAAGGAAGAAACAGAAAGCCTGAACCAACCAATAACAGCGGATGAAATTAAAGCAGTAATCAAAAAACTTCCAACACACAAAAGCCCTGGACCACATGGTTTCACAGGAGAATTCTATAAAGCATTTAAGGAAGAACTAACACCTATCCTTCACAGACTATTCCAAAAAATCCAAAATGATGGGAGACTCCCAAACTCTTTTTATGATGCCAGCATCATCCTAATCCCAAAACCAGAAAAAGACACAACAAAGAAAGAAAACTTCAGGCCAATATCACTGATGAACATTCACGCTAAAATCCTCAACAAAATATTAGCAAACCACATCCAGCAATACATCAAAAAGATCATACACCATGATCAAGTGGGATTCATCCCAGGTTTGCAAGGATCGTACAATATTCGCAAAACAATAAATGTAATACATCACATAAACAAAAGCAAAGACAAAAATCACATGATCATATCAATAGATGCAGAAAAAGTATTCAATAATGTACAGCATCCATTTATGATAAAGACACTTAGAAAAGTGGGAATAGAGGGAGCATTCCTCCACATAATAAAGGCCATATATGAGAAACCTACTGCCAACATTATACTCAATGGACAAAAACTAAAATCTTTCCCACTAAGATCAGGAACAAGACAAGGTTGTCCACTATCACCGCTTCTATTTAACATAGTACTGGAAGTTTTAGCCCCAGCAATCAGACAAGAAAAGGAAATAAAAGGCATCCAAATTGGAAAGGAGGAGACCAAACTGTCGTTGCTTGCAGACGACATGATAGTGTACTTAGAAAATCCTATAGACTTCGCCAAAAAACTACTCGATCTAATAATTGAATTTGGCAAAACAGCAGGATATAGTGTCAAAATCCAGAAATCAAAGGCATTTTTATGTACCAACAGTGAAACAGCAGAAACAGAAATCAGGGAAAAAATCCCATTTGATATAGCAACAACAACAAAAAAAATACCTGGGAATAAACCTAACCAAGGAGGTAAAAGACCTGTACTCAGAAAACTACACAACACTGAAGAGAGAAATCATGGAAGACACAAACAAATGGAAACATATACCATGCTCATAGATTGGAAGAATCAACATCATCAAAATGTCCATACTCCCCAAAGCAATTTATAGATTCAATGCAATCCCTATCAAAGTACCAATGGCATATTTCACAGATATAGAACAAACACTTCAAAAATTTATATGGAACCATAAACGACCCCGAATATCAGCTGCAATTTTGAGAAACAAGAGCAAAGCAGGAGGGATCACAATTCCTGATATCAAACTATATTACAAGGCCACTGTCATCAAAACAGCCTGGTACTGGCATAAAAACAGACAGATAGACCAATGGAACAGAATAGAGAGACCAGATGATGGTCACAGGCCAGTGAGTACAGAAGCTAAAAGCTATGTGGTCTTTTCCATCCTAATATTTGTTTTTCGGCCATACCCATAGCCTCCATTACCTGGGGTCAACTCCACCAAGACAGCAGAGCCTCTTGGGCAACCTTAGACCCCAGCCACAGTGTTCTATGTAATGCCAGAGAGCAAGGCCACCAAGGGGCAGCTTCAGTAATGAACTGTGCTTTAATGAAATACTTTCCCAAGAAATTTTTTACATAAAATGAGCACATTTCATGCCCAGGACATCAGAGTTTTCTTTCCTTCTTTCTTTCTTTTCTTTTCTTCCCCTTCCTTCCTTCCCTCCTTCCCTCCCTCCCTTTCAAGAGAGATGGGACAGAGAAAGAGGGAGAGAAACATCAATGTATGGTTGCCTCTTGTGTGCCCCCTACTGGGGACCTGGCCCACTACCCAGGCATGTGCCTTGACTGGAAATCGAACCTGCCACCCTTTGGTTCACAGGCTGGCACTCAATCCACTGAGCCACACCACACAGGGCAGATTTTTCTTTTATCAGAACACTAATGCAAGAGTTCAGTAGGAGCTGCCTCACAGTCCTCAGAACTACCAGGGAAAGAAAAGTGGTACAACAGAGAAGTGGAAAAATACAAGCACAGAAAAAGCTGAGGATTTGCTGGCTTTCTCCTTTCATGCATGGATGCAATACATGAAATAATCAAACAATATCCACCCCTAAATTTGTGATAATCAAACAATATCCACCCCTAAAAGTTGTTGTTACACAGGAATGCCTATTTATGCCCATTACTTATTCCAATAAATATTTATTGAGTCCCTACTACCTGCCAGGCACTGTTCCAGGCACCAGGGACACATCAATGAACCAAACAGATAAAATGTTTAGCCCTCATAAAGCATACTACTTTCACCTGCTCTTCCTCTTCCTTCTTCCTCTCCTTTTTCTCCTTTATCTACTAGAGAACGTCAAGTTGTGAATAGGGAGACTGTGCTCAGTCCTAGCTCTGCCACTAATTACATATGTGATCTTCACTAGCATTTCCAGGCTCAGGTGCCCTCTCTGCAGATCCTGAAGAGCAAAACAGCCATCTTGGAGCTATGGGGAACTCCTGTCAACTGATGGTCATTGGCACCAATTCAATGGCAACAGGAATACCCAATTTGGGGTGCAGTAAAGAAAACTTTATTGAGTGCAAACAGCTCAATGGTGATACATCATGGCTGCAGAGCAGCTTACTTGTGATGCAGCATGGTTGTAAAAACAGCATGGCTGTGAGGTGGCCCTCTGGCCAGACCCTGCTTAAGCTAGGAAGCTCAGTTCTGCTCTGCTCCATTCTGCTGGTCTGCCTCTCTGCTCCTGCCCCACCAATTCAATGCCAACAGGAATCCCCAATTTGGGGTGAAGTGAAGAAGGACACCTTATTTAATGCAAATAGCTCAATGGTGATACAGTGTGGTTGTGAAGACAGCACAGCTGTGGAACAGCTCAACTATGATACAGCATGGCTGTTAGAACAGCATGGCCATGGAACAGTTCAAGTGTGATAGAGCATAGTTATAAAAACAGGATGGCTATGAGGCAGCTCTGGTGTCAAGCATCTCTCCAGCTAGACAGCACTGCTCTGCTCCATGCTGGCCTGCTCTGGTGAGATATCTTAGGTGTTTCAGCTCAGCCAGGGAAACGTTGTCTTCAGTCTTTGGTGGAAAGGAAAAATGCATGCGTTCCCAGAGCCAGAGGGGAGCTAATTTATATAAACAGAAGTCCCTGTCCCTGGTCCCTGATTAATCTATCCTCATGCAAATGAGGACTCCAAATCCACACACTTTGATCAGTCCAAAAGGCATTGTCCTGATTAGTCAGAATGGAACTGCTCTGATCAGTGAAGAAGCTGATGGGGGATATAGCTGTGCTGCTTTGATAGAGAAAGCCTCAGTTGTGTTTGTTGACATAGGATTCCAAGGACTCCTTTATAAGAGATGACTCAGATGGCAGAAACAGTGCAGGCAGGCAGTTCAGTGCAGGCTTCTCTGTGAAGTACAATTTGACTGACAGGCCCTGTGTAGAAATGGATGCTAGGCTCTGTTTTGAAAAATTTGACTCCAGTTAGCCACCAGGAGTCCTTCTTAGTAGGTATCTTCTTTCTTAGGGCCACACCCCAAATTAATCTAATACAGACTCTGTTTTCCAGGGGCACACAGGCCAGAGAACTGTAATAAAAAATTGAAGGTGACAGAAAAGAGAAAGAGGGAAAGATGAAGAAGAGAACAGGAGATCTAAAAGGTTCCCAAACAAGTGGCACTGACTATAGGCCTTGAATGTTGGATAAGATTTGGATACATGTGATGAACAGGAATGCTTTTCAAGGTAAAATATACAGAGGGAATAAGCAGATCCAGTAGCAGGAGTGGGATGATCAAGGCTCCTAGGGAGGAGAAAAGTGTAGTTCAGTGTGGCTGGAACACACTGAAAGAACCAAACACTAATTCACATGAATTTTTTAAATGAAACAAGAAATGGAGACATTTTCTACCTGCTCCATAACCATGAGGTCAGTTGGTGGTTGTGCTCAAAATTTATAACCAATACCTTTGAATGCTTACTGATTACACAATTCCAAAAGGATTTTTATTCTGACTTATAGATAGCATGAGTTACCCAGCAAGAGCTATTAGTTTTTGTAAAATACATATAGACATATATGGAAGCTTTAAAAGTGAACCAGATTCTGCCAGATTAAAAGAATAAAACTCCTATATCCAATATGTTATTGGAAATAACATTATTTGTTTTCCAACCTCATATAATGTGATAGAGGAGAGCAAACATCTCTAACCCTCTGGTTACTAAGTACTGTTACCAAGGAAGGCTGAAGAGCTAATAGTCTTCACAGACAGTTTAAATACTAACACCATCAGTGTCTTATGTAAACACCTCAAATAAGCTATACTGAGGCAGGTCTTCATATAACCACAGCAAAGTAGAAATTATTTTTTATAAATAACTCAAGATAATTGACTGAAAATGATTAGTGGGATTTCCTCAAAGGATTGTTACCACAGGCAACTATAATATTAAATCTTGCTATTCATTGACTAAGTTGCCAGTGTTAATATGACTACTTTTTCCTTAGAAAATAAACCCCACACTCCTGTTAATTTTAATCAAGATGTTCAGTTAAAGAAGTAATTAAATAGCTCAAGATCTTATTTTAAAAGAAAGTGCAATTATCTGAAGAAGTTTCATTTAGCATACTGGGTAGACTTCTCTTTCCACTCTCCCTCTTCTGTCCACTTCTGTCCACATTAGTGTGTCTGGGACCAAAAAGCCCAGCAACAGCAAAGCTAAATGCTTTGTCATTAGCCTGTTTTTCCTCTACCAACTACTTGCCTTCCTTGTTCCTTTTACTCCAATCCTTTTGTGTTAACCAATCGTCCTACCTCTGTTTAGGTTACTATTCATTTGTGATAAACCAGTCCAAAACTCAGTGTCATAAAACAATCATTTTACTTTGCTCTCAGATTCTGTGCTTCAGGAACTCAGACAGGGTACAGTAGGGATGGCTTGTGTCTGTCTACTCCATGATGTCCGGGGCCTCAGCGGAGAAGACTGAACAGCTGGGAGCTTTAATCCTCTAGAGGTGTCTTCATTCACATGTCTCCTGGTTGATGTTGGCTATTAGCTAGAACCTCAGCTGGGGCTGCTGCCCAGAGGACCTATGGGTGGCCTCACCTTGGGACTGGGATTTCTCAAAGAATGGCAAGCACAGAGTAGCTGTACTTCTTACATGGCAGCTCAGGACTTTAAAAATCAGTGTCCCTGCAGATAAGGCAGAAGCTGCACTGCCTCTTCTGGTCTAGCCTTAGAAATCAGAGTCTTATTTCTCCCTGTGAGATTGGTTAGTAAGTATTTAGGCCTCTGCTGTGGGAAAAGCAATAGGTATGCACCTGGCAACAGGCTCATCAGTTGCAGATACAAGATTCCCAGATTTAAAGCAGAGGGGACATCAACTCTACTTCTCAATGTAAGGGTAGCAAGGTCACATAGAAAAGAGTGGGGGATAAAAGATGCTGTTGTGGCCATCTTTGAAAAATACAATCTTCTACATCCTCCCATTTACTTCTCTTGGCTTAAGTATATGACTCTCTGATCTGATTTTTTAAAGGAAAAGCAACCTCAGGAGACTACTATCTTTACCGAGGCCCCTAAATTCTGTCAGAGGGCAACCAGATGGTTTCATCCACATGCAGTCCCAAATCTTTCCTGTTCAGTACAACTAACTTATTTCTCTGCTATATATGGCTCCTGGCAGAAATGGAATTCGGTCTCTTATAGGCTGCTACCCAGCACGGATCACTCTAAGGAAAAAGCAGCCACTTACATATATATGGGAGCTAGCCTGACCCTCACAGTGAGGCCTTGGTGTTCTCCAGATACCAAGGAACACAAACGATTTCACAGACCACCATCAACATCAGACAAGGTCACTATGTGACCACAGTGATCAAGACAAATGCAAGATCACTGCACAATCATGTCTGACAAGAGACAAAACATAAACTTTGACCAAACCACAAAAATAACCAAGCACCCTCCTAGCCTGGCTAATACAGACTGCTGCTAGTTTATCAGTTAGCCTCCTTCCAGTTTATTCTCCTTCTAGATAAGGTTCATTAAGATACCCAATCATAGAATTACCCCTACGTATATTGTTACTTCCTAACATAATCCAATCCAGAGCAAAGCCTCGCTTTTTAAACCCTCCCCTCAATCACCTAACACAAGTTCCAATCCTATAATAAATCCTTTGTAACACCTCTGAGATGCCCCCCTCAAGTTCCCCATGGTGTGGGTTTTCCCTATTTGCACTGAGTAGTTAACCCTACCTGTTCAAACACCCATATGCTTGGTGATCTTTGGTTATATGGCACTGACAACTCCTCTAAGGACCTTGAAATTAGAAAACACATTTCTGCTGATGTCAGTTCCAATCTCCTGAATCCCAGCTTTCTGTCTGACTTTGTGTTCGGCTATTTTACAATGCAGTTTTGAAAGACAACTATACAAATTCCTTAGACCTGCAGAAACTATTAAAAGGCCCCTATTGTTAAATATATAATACACACATATACATACATACATACATACATATGCACATATATGTTAAGATTAGTTCTTTCAGGTTTCCTGTTCACCTTATCAAGTGCAGACAAGTTACTATGGTAACAATGGTAATAGCTGCCCTATCCCCAACATGGTCAAAAGGACCCAAGGGCAATCTGGCTGCATGCATACAGGTATTTAGACCTCTGCAGTGGGAAAAGCAATAGGTATGCACCTGGCAACAGGCTCATCAGTTGTAGATACAAGATTCTAGAATACATTTTTACCTCCTTCTCCTCCTAGTGAGTTCTTCATTTTTCTCTAAACTTATTTTACAAACAAAAAAAATGTGACATTAATTATGATAATTACTCACTTTCCCTCTTCTTTACAGTTCTCATTCACTTGATGCAAGGACTCTCATCCTCAGAAAAACTGTTTCAAATAAAACAATGACCTCTCACCCTGGCTGGTGTGGCTCAGTGCATTTGAGCGCCAGCCTGAAAGCCAAAGCGTCGATTCCCAGTCTAGGATACATGCCTGGGTTGCGGGCCAGGTCCCTGGTATGGGGCGCACGAGAGGAAACCACACATTGATGTTTCTCTCCCTCTCTTCTTCCCTCCCTTGCCCTCTATAAAAAAGAAATAATAAATAAAATCTTAAAAAAAAACAAAACAAAAAAGCAATGATCTCTCAGAGCCTTGTGGTTAGGTGCCAGACCTGAAACTCTACTGTACTTCAGGTTAGAGACACATACTGATTAAAAGTTTTTTAGGGAATCAGCTGTCACAAGCAAGAAGCGTGGATTGGAAACAAGCCTGTCTGAATCTGAATTCTGGAGTGATCATGTGTTTGCTTCTCTGACATATATAGCCAAAAATTCTCTTTAGTATCCATCTGTCCATTCTCAGGGTCTGTGAGATATTGAGTGTTCAAGTAAGAAAACTAAATCACTCCTGCTTAGGACACAGTGATATATAGTTCAAACATAAGTTTTATTTCTAAATAGAAAATTGTCTTGTCTTAATACTAGGTGCAGATTAGGTAGAGATGAGGGCTGGTGCAGAGGGGAGGAATCAGGGCACAAGTATAAGTGACAGGCTCATCAACTCGCAAAACTTAATATTCAAGTGCCAGGTGTGTGAGTGTTGATGGGTTGAAGATATGCTATCTCAAAATATTAACTTGACATTTTGAATATTCTAAGATGAAATAGTTTAAAATGGCAAAAGCAGGAAGGTCACTTTGACTGCTCCCTCCTTCCCTCTTCATCGTCCCTTGAAACAAGTGATAAAAACCTCATGTGAAAGGTGCCCTTCTTTTTGGTTCACAGGCTGGTACCCAATCCACTGAGCCACACTAAAACCACAATGAGATACCACCTCACACCACTCAGAATGGCCATCATCAACAAAGCAACAGATAACTGTTGGAGGGGATGTGAAGAAAAGGGAACCCTACTGCACTGTTGGTGGGAATGCAGACTGGTGAAGCCACTGTGGAAAACAGTATGGAATTTCCTCAGAAAAATAAAAATGGAACTGCCTTTTGACCCAGCAATTCCACTACTGGGATTATACCCTAAGAAACCTGAAACACCAATTCAAAAGAACCTATGCACTCCAATGTTCATAGCAGCACAATTCACATAGCCAAGTGCTGGAAACAACCTAAGTGCCCATCTACAAATGAATGGATCAAGAAACTATGGTACATTTACACAATGGAAGTCTACGCAGCAGAGAGGAAGAAGGAGCTTATATACCCTTTGCAACAGCATGGATGAACCTGGAGAGCATTATACTAAGTGAAGTAAGCCAGGCAGTGAGGGACAAATACCATATGATCTCACCTTTGACTGGAACATAATCAACAAAAGAAAAAAGCAAGAAAAACATAAC
>PVJI01024244.1:0-22251 GCA_004026765.1 Micronycteris hirsuta
TAATAGGCCTTTTTTGGTAGAGGTAGCCATAAAATATTAATGAAGTTATAAAGCAGTACATATTTAAATTTTTCTTTGTGACTTATATGCTAGTTTTTCGTTACTGTCCCAAGACCAGGTTAATACTGGTCTTTTATCTCACTGCTTGAATGAATAATTTGACATTTATTATCCATATATTATGTACCAGTCACCACCAGATGCTGAGAATGGAGATGTGTTCCCAAGGAGCTGTCAAAACTTTACTTTCCCCAAATTAGGAAATTGATGTATTAAATCTGTTTAAAATAGTGATATTTTACTTTTCTAAAAAATAGATAAAAGCTTTACAAATATTTTTAAATGATTATAGCTCTTTGATGTTATTTTCCAAATGCGGAAGGAAAATTTACTGAAGACAAGAGATTGTCTTAAAACACTTCAAGTGTTTAGTACTGGAATTCAGCACTAAAATTGGATTGTGCTTAGTTCCTCTCATCTTTTATTTTCTGTATATACTCATTATGACATATGTAGTTAAGTCCTGTTTTACAAGGCTTACTGGTTTCGCTATTTTTATGACTGTCTTTCAACTCCTACACATGAACCTTCCAAGTCTGTTGCTAATGCGTACCATTTTGATGTTGAGCAAGTAGGTAGATGCATTTTTAAAAAATCAAACTAGGAGTAAATCAATAATAATGTGTGCTTATTTGGTATCTGCTTTGAAAACATGAGAATTGTTACATATTATATTTTCCATGACTGATATTTGACAAAGGGCTCTGAAGATTGAAATTTTAAAATGATGAAAGAATGAAATTAATATTAAAATAGTTTAAATTACAGTATTTAAAACTGGTACTTGCTTCTCCTAAAATATGCAAAAGGGACAGTCTCACTTTCAGACCTGGTACCTCAGCCATCTTGTTCCTTTCCCCCGAGGACAAGTTTCTTGGAAGTCCCTCCAGAGATAGTCTGTATGTGCACAAGCAGTTATATACTGAATTCACCCCTCCCCCACATATACTGTAGTGTCCTGTAAACAGTTCTCTGTACTTTGTTCTTTAACTCAACAGTTGGTCTGGGAGATTGTTTTACTCATATGCCTCCACTTGAAGACATTCTTCTTTTTTACAGCTGCATAATGAGAGTAGAATTATTAAATCATCCCAAAAGCCTGGCTGGTGTAGCTCAGTGGATTGAGCATGGGCTTTGAACCAGAGGGTCACTGGTTCGGCTCCCAGTCAGGGCATATGCCTGGGTTGCAGGCCAGGTCCCCAGTGAGGGCCATGTGAGAGGCAGCCACACATTGATGTTTCTCTCCGTCTCTTTCTCCCTCCCTCTCTCTAAAAATAAATAAATAAATAAATAAATAAATAAAATCTTAAAAAAAAAATCCCAAAAGACTTAACATGGTAGATGTTGAGCTATTGTTACAGTGAATGAACTTAATATTTTTTCAATACAAAGATCAGAAGTTTCTTTCTGTCATATAATAGATAATTTTTGTTATGTATTGGGAACATTTTTAAACAATTTTTCTCCTTTTTTCAGATAACCAGACAGCTCAATGGAGTCTGAGCAGCTGTTCCATAGAGGCTACTATAGAAACAGCTATAACAGTATAACCAGTGCGAGTAGTGATGAGGAGCTCTTAGATGGAGCAGGTGTCATTATGGACTTCCAGACTTCTGAAGATGACAATTTGTTAGATGGTGACACAGTAGTTGGTAAGTTTGGCTTTACAACCCTTAATATCTGTAGTCATGAACATCTACAAATCTGTATGTATTTTTATTTTATTGAGTTTGCATTTTTGAGTAACTTTTTAAAAACCTGAGGTGATCCATGTAACATAAAAACCACTTTTAAAGTGTACCATTCAGTGGCGTTTAGCACACTCACAGTGTTGTGCAACTACTGCTTCTCCCTGGTTCCAAACATTTTCATTACCCCAAAAGAAAACCTTGTATTTGGATGAACTTTAAAATTTAAACATAACATAATGCAGAGATGTACCCAACTGTAATTGGGGTTTTCAGAGACACAGAAGTGATAGGATTAATACTGATATGTAGGAAGATACTTCTTATGAGCGATGGGCTCACATGGTTGTGGAAGTTGAGAAGGCCCACGAACTGCCACCTGCAAATTGGAGGCCCCGGGAAGTTGCTGGTGTAATTCTAATCCAAACCCAAAAGCCTGAGAACAAGGGGAACCAGTCGTGAAGTCCCAGATTGAGCCCTGGATCCGGGAGCCCTGATGTCCGAGGGCAGAAGAAGACAGATGTCCCAGCTCAAGCAGAGAGCAAATTCCCCGTTCTCCTTTTTTGTTCTGTTCAGATCCTCAGCTGGATGGTGGCCGCTTTCTTTGGTGAGGGCATCTTTTTTCAGTCTCCCAATTTAAATACTAATCTCTTCTGGAAGGAGCCGCACAGACACATATGCAGAAATAATGTTTCACCAACTATCTGGGCATCTTTAGTCCGGTCAAGTTGATATACACAATTAATCATCACAACCACCATCAAATTCTAAGTGTGGAAATTGATGAATTTCTACAAAGCGAACACCTCATTTAACTACCCCTCTATCAAGAGAGAAAACATTATCAGAACCCCAGAACCCTCTCTTGTTCCCCCTTCCAGTTTCAAAGGTAACTACTATTTTGATTTCTATTACTATACATTAGTTTTGCAGGAATTTAACTTTAAATAAATATATATACATATTTTTGGGTCTGGCGTCCTTTACTAATGTTTTGAGACTCTTCTATGTTGTTGACTATAGCAGTAGTTAATTTATTTTCATTGCCTTGTAGTATCCCATTGTCTAAACATGCTGCAATCTATCTATTCTATCCATTCTGTACTGTCGATGGATATTTAGAATTTTTTCCCCCAGATTTTGCTTGTTAATAAAATCCTAATACTGCTGTGAATTTTCATGTACATATGTTTTTGCGCACATTATGTAGACAGTTCTGTGCATTTGTGTCTTGGAATGAAAGTCTCAGGTGACAGGGTATGTGGGTCGTGGTGCTGCCAGGTACTGTCAAAGACGGCTCCGAGGTGGTTGCAGCACACGTGACACCACTCCTGTGTGAGCATCTAGTTCGTTCCACATCCTCACAAGTACTGGATGTCACCAGTTCTAACAATTTTGGCTGTTCTAGTATGGGTACAGTAGTCTTGAATTTTGATTTTGATTTACATTTGCCAGATGGCTTATGAGTTGAAGTGCCTTCTGTATGTTCATTGGCTTTTTAGATTGCCTCTTTTGAAGTGCTTGTTTTTTTTTTGTTTGTTTGTTTTTTGTTTGCCTATTTTGTAAGAGTTCTTTATGCATTCTGATTATGGGTTCTTTGTCATATATATGTATTGCAAATTTCTTCCCTCTCTGTGGTATGTCTTTTCACTCTTACTGGTATCTCTTAATGAATATGTCACCAGTTTTAATGAAATCTAGTTAATCTTTTCCTTTTCTATTTGTGTTTTTGTTTTGTTTAAGATATCTTCCCATACTTCAAGGTTGTGAAGATCATTTCCCATTTTCTTTTAGAAATTACATTTTTTGTGTCTTTCACACTTAGACTTATAATCTACATGCAATTAATTTTTATATTGATATGATTTAAGGGTTCAGATTCATTTTTTTTCTATATGGAGAACTAGTTGACTCAACACCAGAGACTTACTTTTGAAAATAATTTTGTATCTGCCAGCAGATATAAGAGATTAACAAAAGGTCTAAAACTTACATTTCATGTGACAAGGTCATAATTTCAGCTATGATAAATTTGAAAGGAAGTAGCTATCACAGATGTTAAAAAAAATAAAACAAAACATTCTCCCAGTATCCACAAGATGCCTGGCTTTGAGTAATATTTAAGTATATCTTTTGAGGAAATAGTTCTCAGACTTTTTGTTTTCAAGATCTCTTTCTATTCTTGAAAGGTTACTGAAGCCCTGACCTTTGTGGCTTAGTTGATTGGGCCTCCTACTGTGGCAAAGTGGAAGGTCGCTGGTTTAATTCTGGGTCAGGGCACATGCCTGGGTTGCAGGTTCGGTCCCTGGGGTGCAGGAGAGGGGAACTGATCGAGGTTTCTCACATTGATGTTTCGTTCCCTCCCTTTCTCCCTGCCTTCCCCTCTCTCTAAAAATAAAAAAATAAATAGCTCTTAAAAAAAAGATTACTGAAGACTCTACCAAGCTTTTTTTAAAAAAATGTACATTGAAACTTTTTTTAAAAAATGTACATTATAGCTGTCAATATTTACCATATTAAAAATTAAAACAATCATTTCAATACTTTATTAATTCATTTTAAAATAACAATAACTTAGCACATTATAATGTTAATAACATTTATAAATAATTAGTTTCCAAAATAAAAATCAGTTTAGTGAGAAGAATGGCATTGTTTCATGTTTTTATAAATAACAGCTTGCTTGATAGAAAACTAGTCTGCTGCTTCTGTGTTGTGATACATTGGTTGGTTGGAACATATAAGAAATATATGTTTTTGTATAATATATAGTTGCTTCTTGAACAACGCGGGTTTGAATTGCACAGGTTTACTTATATGTGGGTTTTTTCCCAATAAATATATTGGAAAGATTTTTTGAGATTTGATAAAACCACAAACTATGTAGCCTAGGAATATAAAAAAAATAAGAAAAAGTTAGGTATGTCATGAATGCATGAAATATGTATGTATTTTGTTTTCTTTATGATTTTCTTAATAATATTTTCTTTCGGCTACTTTATTATAAGAATGCAGTGTATCATACATATAAAATATGTGTGAATTGACTATATTATAGGTAAGGTCAACATTAAACAGGCTATTAATATTGGGGAAGTCAAAAGTCATACATGGATTTTTGACTGTGGAGGTGAGGTGGAGTGGGGTTGCTGGTGCCCCAACAACCCCCCTCCCGAGTTGTTCAAGGATCAACTGTATGAGAATACCAGTATGCATTTGTAAGAAATATATAAGAAAATTTGACCTTATACAAATATATAGTTAGAAAAGGAAGAATAATTTAAATGGCCTTTCGGATCATTTTGGATATTCTTTAATACTATACCAAAACTCAACAGTAATTTCTTAAAGGTTAATTGCAGTGTGGAAACTGAAGCCATATTAATGGGCATTTTATGCCTTGTGAAATTAAAATCCAGTGGCCTATCTTGTGCTTTGAGTAGATTTTATTACCTATTGCATGATTTTATAATATCATGCATTAGTCACTTGGAAATTGATTCACTGATGCATTAGTTTGCTAGGACTGCCATGACAAAGTACCATCTATTGTGTGGCTTAACAGAGATTTATTTTCTCACAGTCCTGGAGGCTAAAGGCACAGTATCAGGGTTTTGGCAGGGTTGGTTTCTTCTGAGACCTCAGCTGGTAGATGGCTGTCTTCTCCCTGTGTCCTCACATGGTCTTTGTGTATCTGTGTCCTAATCTCTTCTTTTTAAAATATATTTTATTGATTATGCTATTACAGTTGTCCCATTCCCCCCTGCTTTTATTCCCTTCTGCCCTGCACACCCATTCCCACCTACATTCCCCCTTTAGTTTATGTCCATGGGTCATACATCTAAGTTCTTTGGCTTCTCCATTTCCTATACTATTCTTAACCTCCCCCTGTCTATTTTCTACCTGCCATTTATGCTACTTTTTCTCTGTACCTTCCCCCTCTCTCCCCCTCCCACTCCCCCACTGATAACCCTTCATGTGATCTCTATTTCTGTGATTCTGTTCCTATTCTAGTTGTTTGCTTAGTTTGTTTTTGTTTTTGTATTAGGTTTGGTTGTTAATAACTGTGAGTTTATTGTCATTTTACTGTTCATAGTTTTTATCTTTTTCTTAGATAAGTCCCTTTAACATTTCATATAATAAGGGCTTGGTGATGATGAACTCCTTTAACTTGACCTTATCTGGGAAGCACTTTATCTGCCCTTCCATCTCTTTCATAAGGACGTTAGTCACGTTGGATCAGGGCCCACCTTAGTACCTCATTTAGCATTAACTGCCTTTTTAAAGGCCCTGTCTCCCATACAGTCACGTTCTGAGGTCCTTAGCCTGAGGGCTTTTATCATAGGAATTTTGGAGGGGCACAGTTGAGCACATAGCACATTTATGCAGGTCTTGCTAGTATTCACACATTTTATTACACAAAATCATCATATTTTTAAATATTTCCGCCTCAATATTGTGGGATTGCCATCTCACAATCCCATCATAAATCTTTAAATGTTGGGAAGCTGTCAGGCTCACAGTGGTGAATATAAGATTTCCAAGTTTAATTTTTGCCTGAAAGCTCAAATCTTATTATTGGCAACAAATACTGTTTATTGTTTTACTTGAAGAGACAGTTTCATTTGATTTGTTTTGAGAAGAATATCTGCCAGAAACTAAGGTCCAAGTCACTGTAGTTTGTGTATCAGCTCTGTGTTTGAATAAAAATGATGTTCCATCCACACAAGTGATTTTTCTCAAGATGGAAACACTGTTCCACAGTGTAAGCAAAAGTGTGTTATGTATTCTTCCCATTTATCACACAATATTAAAAGGACGTACATTCAAGAGTTGCCATTTAATAGAATGAATAATTTTTACATTTATATGTAGGACATTTGGCGGGGAAACAGGCCTTTTGTTTTTTGGGCATTCATGGGGGAAAGGATACGATGACTACTAGTATATTTTGGTGCTACTGCTTTGATTTGTGCTAGGTGCAAGCCATTTTACCTACTATTACTACATCATAATTTCTGGAACCTGTAAGTATATGACTTTATGTGATAAAAGGGATTTAGTGGTTTTGAATTAATGAGGAGACAATAGATTATCCAGGATTATCTGGGTGACTCCATGGTAATCACAGGGGCCCTTAACAGGATGAGGGCGGATTAGAGTCTGAGCAAGAAGTTAGAGTGGTCAGAGTAAGGGGACTTGAGCCAAGGAATGTAGGCCTCCTCAAGAAGCTGGCAAAAAACAAGGAAGCAGATTCTCCGCTGAAGCCTCCAGAAGAAATGCAGCCCTGCAGACACCACGATTTCAGACTTCTGACTTCTGGGATTATGATAGAATAATTTGTATTGTTTTAAACCACGAAGTTCGTGGTAATTTGTTACAGTAGCAGTGGGGAACTGATAACATATATCACTTAAATACATAAATGTATTTTTATGAAAATGTTTTAACCTTACAGAACCCCTGAAATAGATCTTGGGGCTCTCCAGGGGACTATAAAACACACTTCACCACACTTTGAGAACTCTGTTTTAAGATAAGCTAGCTGCACAATGCACATTGGGTAACTGAATAAGGTAACTTGCTGTATTGTAATATAAGTTATAAGATGGAAGGGCTTATATAAAAAGGATAAAAATCTGTCTATATAATATGGTCCCAGTTCTCTTAAAATGTTACATATACCCACACACATATTTGGCAGAGAAAATACATCAAAATAAGAATTTTTCTCTTGGTGATAGAATTTGGGTGCTTTTTTTCCCTTAGTGTCTTGCAGTATTTTCCGAATTGTCACCAATTTATACAACTGTAGATTTATGAAACTTAGCCAAAACTTTCAAGTTATTATAAGGTATATATTTCAGTGTAGGAGGCCAGAACGTGTTTTATTAGTGGTTTTCTAACTTTATGCTTTTTAAGTATTTAGTCATATGGCAAGTGAACATTTTTTGTACTCTTTTTGGCAGTGGAATGGCACCACATGTTACCAGCAATTAGACCTGGGTTCAGCAACCTCAGTACTTGAGTTCTGACTAGGAAAGAATTCAGAGCCAAGACTCAAATATAAGCAAAAGTTTATTTAGGAAGTCGGAGAGGTAGAAGAAGTGAGCTATGGAAGAAGTGAGCCATCTGGGCTGTGTGGGCTGGGAACACAAATTACAGAGGCAAAAAAGGGCCTTTGGAGTGAAGGAGAAGTAAAGGCAGAGATACACCTAAGGGAAGGTAGCATGGTGGTGTGAAAGGGGAGGGAGGGAGGGAGCCAGAGAGAGACGGGGGTGAGGGGTGGGGGCGTGCGGGAACTGAGCTAGTGCTGGGTCCTTAGCCCTAAGGGCCTTTATGCTATCTCTAAAGGCTGGGATCTTAGTTGAGGTCCCAGGAGAGGATCTCACTGGAATGTTCACCAGCTTTTTCATGTGTGTCCTTTCACAGTCATGGTCTCTACTGACTAGGGGAGGGTAGTGGACATTGCATGTGGTCCTGATGCCAGCCATGGTGCAGCTCTGTCTGGTTTCTAGGCCTGGAGCTGAAACACAAGGAAGGCCTAAATGTCATCTCTCATTTGACCAAAACTCAGGCTGCTCAGCACATCAGAGGCTTTGTTTTTCAGGTTACTTGATGCTGCTAACCTCATTATCCTAACGCATATGGGAGTAGTCATTGAAGGGCATGTATGGGAGCCTTATGAAGCTATTCTCTGGCCCCCTTGTACCTCCTCTAAGGAGGTTACCACAGGACTAGCAACGTGCTAGGGGAGGAGAGGTCAGGGGAGGGTCCGAACTGCATGACCGGTGATATGAAAGGTCAGGGGGTCTAAACCACAGTAGGCTAGGGGAGGAAAGATCACCCTGGGGACAAGACCTTGTTTTCCCAGTTTTGCCCATTGCTAGGCACCCAGGGCTCCATTACATTCCATACTTGGCCTATTATTCCTACTCTGCTCATCCTAACTGCCCACTACACTCTTGCCCTGGACCTTGTAAATATTAGCTTGGGCTTGTGCCTGTCCGTCATATCTCCAGGTCTCTCTACATGTTTCCTTTGCCTACAATACCAATTATTACTTGTACATTGCTTCTTAGGTTAGACCTCATTTCCTCTAGAAAGCCTTACCTGACTTCTCAGGTTTCGGTAAGAGCCCCTTCCGTGTAGTAAACTGTATTGCTTCTGTTCTGTTTGCTTTCTTCATTTTCCTTATTTGTCTTATTTGTTTATTGCCTTCCGTCCTCCTAGATTTAACTATGTTATTCTTTAGTATAATTCTACTAATTCTTGTTGGCTTCCAAGAGTATAAGTCACTTATTTTATTGTCTGCATAGTTCTGTTTAGAGCTCTTCTGTTATATATTGAATACATACTTTAATCTTGAGCAATCTTATTTTCCTTATTTCTAATCTTTGTGGGGAGGGGATATTAGTTAAGTCCTTATGTGGCATATGTGGCATGGACAGCCACATATGCTATTTATTTCATCCACCCTTCTTACAGTGTCAATATATGGGCTCGCACACAGTAGAAGCTCATTAAAAGTTTGCTGTTTTGTAGAATGTTCATCTATTTAACAGATTAGCTAGTCAAATTTTATAATTTTTAGGACTTTCTTTTCCTTTCTATTTATTGAACTAGTATGGGTATATAGAGAAAAGTTTCAGTTTAACTGAGTACCTATGAAGCTGGTAGGATATTCAGTGGAGTCACAGGAACTGTATCAATCACGCATATTGTTGCAACTGAATTGCTCAGGGGCCCACCAAAATGTGAGTATCATTCAGGAGGAAAAAGGTACAGGAGGGAAGATATAGGCTATATTAATATTTAGCTCCCTGATATTAGTCGGTGCCATCACTTCTGGTTTTCAGTTTTCTTATCCGATAAATGAATGCAAAATATTTATTCCACCTGCTCAACTCAAATGCCTTCTATTTCTTCTTCTTGTCTGATTGCCGTGGCTAGGACTTCCAATGCTGTGTTGAATAAGAGGTGAAAGCAAACATCTCTGTCTTATTCTTGGTCCTAAGGGAAACACTTTTAGTTTTTGTCCATTGGGTATGATGTTAGCTATGAATTTGTCATACATGGCCTTGATTATGTTGAGGATTGTTCCCTCTATTCCCACTTTGCTGAGAGTTTTTATCATAAATGGGTGCTGGATTTTATCAACTGCTTTTTCTGCATCTATTGATATGATAATGTGATTTTTATCTTTCATTTTCTTTATGTGGTATCACATTTATTGATTTGTGGATACTGTACTAACCTTGCATTCTTGGAATTAATCCCACTTGATCATGGGATATGATCTTTTTTCTTTTTTTAAGATTTTATTTATTTATTTTTAGATAGAAGGGAAGGGAGGGGGAGAGAGAGGGAAAGAAACATCAATGTGTGGTTGTCTCTCACATGGCCCCCACTGGGGACCTGGCCTGCAACCCAGGCATGTGCCCTGACTGGGAATCGAACAGGCGACCCTTTGGTTCACAGCCTGCGCTCAATCCACTGAACTACACCAGCTAGGGTGGGATACGATCTTTTTAATGTATTGCTGGATCGGTTTGCTAATATTTTCTTGAGGATTTTAGCATCTGTGTTCATCAGGGTTATCAGCCTATAATTTTCTTTCTTTGTAGTGTCTTTATCTGGTCAAAATGAATACATTCCTAGAAACATACAATCTTCCAAAACTGAATCCGGAAGAATCAGAAAATCTGAGTGGGTCAATTACAGCTAATTAAATTGAAGCTGTAATCAGAAACTCCCAACAAACAAAAGTTCTGGACCGGGTGGGTTTACTGGTGAATTTTACCAAACAGTTAAAGAAGAATTAACACCTGTCTGAGGATGGAAAACTCCCAAGCTTATTCTACAAGGCCAGCATTATCCTAAGTCCAAATCCTCTCAGTATTTCTTAATTCATAACCCCCTTAATTCCCTCCTTGGCTCTGAATTTCTACTTTCTTGTTGTATTGGGAATTGGGCCAAGTTCTATGTCAAGGTCTCTTTTTCCCCCATTTTAATAGTCCTGAATAAAACCTGTTTTTACTGTCTTAACTACTGTCCAGCTCTGGTTTTTCTGTGACTATATTTATTTCATTTTGCATCTCTAAGAATTCTTTTAAGGTTATTATCATATGTAAAATATGAATACTTTTTAAAATCAAATATCTTGTCTATTTCACATTTCCCCAATTGTTTCATAAAAAATTGTTTTTAATTCTATAGCGCCCTACCTCCCCTTCCCTCTTTTTCTTACTATTTATTTGTTGAAGAAATCCGGTCATTTGTTTCCTAATTTGGGTTTCCCTGGTTAAGTTCCTGAGCTGTCATTTAACATGTTTTCGTGTTTTCTATATTTCCTTAAATTGGTAGTGAGATCTGAAGACAAAAATCATTTTTTTAAGTAATTCTAGTGTTGTGGATTTCTTGGATATGTATTTTAGGAAGGGTTTAACGTTTGAACGTTACAATACTAGTCGTGGCATATGTTGTACATATAGCTATGGAGTTATGGAGCTAAAATTCCCCACCGTCTGTTGTCACCTGTTTAGCCTCCCTGACTGACGTACCTCAGAGAGGTGGGGGTTTATCCAGTATCCCACGTCAGGCTGAAGTTAGAATCTGGAGTGCATTTGGAAGTGGAAATATCTTCCCCTTGTGAATTTTAAGTTCCTTTTTGTGTGACCACTTTAGTGTTCGTGTTCTTCAGAAGTTCTACCCTGAGCTTCTCCCCAGGCCCCACCAGGAGTTCCTGAATTTGTCTTCTGTTCTCTTTCCACTTGAGACCCACTCTCATTGTAGTTCAGTTATTCAGTCTGGTAGTACCTAACCCTGTGTCAAAGTCCTCTCTGGCCACACCTCCCAGCCTACTTTCCTTTTCTAAAGTATAATTGGAAAGCACTTTAGCCTAAGTAATAATTCTTTTAAGAAAAAGTGGCAGCCATGGACCCCATAAGCATGGACATTTTTTTACTTTTGAAAATTTTAAAATTTACAGATTTTTTTGTATTACAAAAGTAATATATTTATGTAAAAAATTAAATGTGTAATATATATGTTTAAAAATATAAAACAGTGTAGAACTATATAAAGTAAAAACTAAATGTGCCGTCATCTTCACCGCTCTCCACCTCATTCCTTCCTCAGTGACCGCAGTTGTTAAGCGTTTGGTGTGTCTCGTTCTAAACTGAACTCCATAAAAACATGTTCAATTTATATAGTGTATAAATGTGCACACATATTTTGTTAACTAAAAATAATTCATAAATAATTATTTACTTATGATACAAAACTTTTACTTATGCAATACTGTCCTATTTTATAGGGAAGATATTCTTCCCCCTCTAGTTAGTGCTATCTAGCTGTCGTTTCCATTTTCCCTTTGCGACCAAGTTGTAAATCAGTAAAAACAAGCTAAGACCCTGTCTACAAATACCAGGAGAACTTGTAGATAGATTTTCATTTTATATAAAGGCATGAAAGAATGTAAATAGTGTCATAAAAATTAAATTATTTATCAATGCCATATAGCATATATATTTTTAAAGTTTTATAATAGTAGAACTTACTTATCAAATGACCACAAATGATCATATTTAATGTAGTAAAGTTAGCTTTCCTTGTTCAAAAAGTTATTTCCAAGAAAATTCAAAAAATACAAAAACCAAAAATATCACAACAGCAATATAAATATTAATAGAATTGGAATTAGGTAGAATATTCCTATGGCATTAATTGTAGCCTATATTCCTTTCTTAAAACCCTTTTCCCCAAATCCCAGTTGGGATTTTATGAGAACATCTGTCTTTCTGAGGTTTATACTTTTTGAAATATAAAAACTTTATTTAACCAAATTTAAAAATACCCGAAATAACTAAACTGTACTAGACAAAGTGAGTAGACTTACTCTTCTCTTTACTGTCCTCTGAGTCTACTCTTTTTTCGTTACCCCAGTCCTTACATAAACGCCTTGAATTGATTGGACTGGACCTTAGAGGTTGGCTCTTTCAATACGAACCTGTGAGTCTTTCAGAATTTCTTCTAATGAATAGCACATTTTTATTTAGTGGCACTGTAACTATTGCTATTTCAGAAGGAGAATCTCTTAGTCCAAAAGAATTACCTCAAGGGTAGCAGTAAAAATTATGAGCGTTAGTTGTTGTTTTTTTTTTTTTAATGGCAGTTTGAAACAAAAAAAAGTTGCTTTATTTCTGAATTTCATAAAAATTTCCAGGAAAAAACACAATTGAAGTTAACCTTCTGAGACACATTTTACTAAAAGCCTTTTGTTGTTTTTAAAGCACAAAGTATTTGTGAGACAGGAAAATAGTGAGATAGGATAGGAAAACCCCCTACCTAGTAAATTTCTTTTTTCATAGTCTTTCAAACAATAGCCAAGTTACTTATTATGTTGATAAGTTTTCTTCCTCCTCAAAAGCTAGAATTCTTACTAGTTAGTTCTTGAAAGAAGGAAACAAGAGGCTGCTGAAGGGGATTAGTGAGATAAAACACCATTCAACCACTCAGTTACTAAATGTTTTGAGCCCACAAAGAAGTCTGAAGTACATTGAGATCATTAAAAATTGACTTTTAAAACCAAGCCTCTTGAAGCCTTTGACATGTTCTAGTTCTTCATGACTCACATGATATTACTATATAAAAGTTAGTACACGTTATAAAATCATACAACCTTATGAAAGTGTTGTTCCCATTTTTCTACATTGGAAATAAAAAGGGGCATTGTCTGTATCCAGAATTTCCTTTTCATATCTCTATATTAAAAATTTGTTCTTCTCTATATTTATCTTAAAATAAATAAGAAGTAATGCTCTGTTGTCTTACTGTAGTTGCCATCGGTGCTGTAGAAGCTGTATTGTGAGTGTTTTAAAATTCTCAAACCAGTTTTGTCTGTTATACTTGGAGCTTAGTCATCATAATACGTAGCAGGACCTGATTAAGGAGGCTGTTCCGCCTCTAAGCCTTGCTAGATTGTAGCCACTAGCAACCAGGCTGCAATAATTTCCCTTTGATGACATCATCCAGTGTGGAAGAACACAGTTGCTTCAGCGAATTGAACTACATACAGTTCTAACCCTCATCAAATATGGCATCTCCCTTGCCTGCTGCAGCAGGGGTAGAAGAAATGCCACTGTCTTTTTAAGCTAGCAAGCTTTTCTTTTTCTTCTTCTTTTTAAAAATTCTAATCATGGATGCCTCTTCTGATCCTTATTTGCCTTATGACGGGGGAGGAGACTATATTCCCCTGAGGGAATTACATAAAAGAGGTAATACCATCCCTTTGCTACGAATCTTCTGTTGGTATGTTTTGCATGCGGCTGGGTGGTTCTCTAATTTAAACACGTTCTCCATTGCCCTTTAAATATTGCAGATGTTGTTTGTTTGACCTGGGTTGTTAGTAAGGGGCAAATGAAACCTTCTGAATGTTGTGTAGTCCTGATTGTTTTCTCTGTGCAGATTAGTACTGCTTCAGATCACATCGGGACTCCGACTCCATGTTCTGTGTGAAATCCTCTTTCTATTTAACTGGGAAAATGAATTAATCCGCTTTTACAGCTAACTAATGTGGTGTCGACTGACACCTATAAAATAATGTTTTACTTCCTTCGGAAAACTTATGTTTCTTTTAATTTACATGAGAAATCAAGTGTGTGTCTATGTACCATTATATTTTAGCTGCTGCCAATTACCATGTAGCTTTCCCACCACAAAGTAAATTTATAGTAAAAGCTCTACCAGCATTTTAGAACACCGAAACAGCAATAAAGATGAGCACATTTTTATACTAGTATTTTTCATATAATCTGCATTTTCACTGATTAACATTAACTACATTGTCTTACACAGGTAGCTTTTAAAAATTGATATAATAAAAATATTTAGAGTAATTTTTACACGTCAGAAAAAATAATAGTCAATAGTTTGTAAAAAACCAGGAAAGCACTCAGTATGCATATAAATCTTTTGGCAGGTACTATTAAGGTCTTAAAACCTTACCATACTTATATGTTAATTAAACTGCTTTTACTTTTATTCAATTTTCTTAAACTGGTTATACTAAAAATAGACTGTTGGCAATTGTAGGAAAAAAAAGAAAGAAAAATTGAACTTAAAACTATTTTATATGGATGACTTTATTTATGAGCCACATTAATTTGAATTACTTTATAGTATTTTAAATTCATTTTATAGTTTAATCCAAATGTTTATTTATGAAATAGAGTCATGATTTTCCTGAGCATATTTAGCCTGTTTTACTTAATAGTTTGTATTTTGATACACTTTTTTAAGTGTTAAACTCTATTAGAATTAAAAAGTTAATATAGTCAACAAATATTTATTGGTTACATTGTCTACTAGATACTATTTTAGGCTCTGAACAGTTATAACATTGTATATCCATAGTATTCTGTTGTTAGTAAAAACTTGCTTTTCAGATTTTGAGAAAAAATGTATGAGGTTCATGTTACATATACAGTATTGTGCTTTTCTTATAGTAACCCTTTTAATAAAATGCATATATAACAACATATAAAGTAATTATATAATTTTAGAATATTTAGGGAAATACCTAAAAACATAAAGAAGAAAATAAAAATTTCTTATAATCTTACCATCCGGACTGTTGGGGTTTTTTCCTCCCCGCAATTCTTAATGTGTTCATTAACTCTACTTTTTCCTGTGTTACCATCACCTTTTCTGGTAGGGATTTCTTTAAACAGGAAACAACTTGGATGAGTGGTGACTGTTCACATGTCACAGTATTTGCTAATGAGTGAGTAATTAAACTGTAAAACAAGACAAACAGTTTTCTTTGAGCTCTTACAACATCTGGTTGTTGGTGATGATAAACCAGAAGACCTAGGCTTGGGAAATTAAAATTATCAGTATTAAGCTAACAGTCTTCAACAGAATTTATGACAGAACTTGCTTATGGAGTTCATCTCTGTATAAGATATGCAAATAGTAAGAAATAAGCCAAAGCTTATGTGAGAATAGGCATGGTTACTGATAATGGTTATTACTAAAATGTAACCTTTTTATTTCTATTATACTCATAAGTAATCCCTTAGGAATCTTGTGTAAGGTCTCTTGGCAGCCCAAATAGTTTTCCTTGTTCCTTGATGAGACTTACTCAATTGATATAAGCCAGTGTTATTTGAAAGTGAAATTATGTCTTTGTGGTACCAATGAGTCAGGTAATAGGTTTACTTGACTGTACTGCAGTATCCTAGTATCTGTGGGCAAGAGGTTATTTGTTTCTCATCATTTATAAGCTGTTGTAGCCATGGGTCAGCACAAAGGAACTGGAGATGTGGAGATAAGCAGCTAACATAAATCAAGAAAACTGAATCAGGACAAAATTACAATGACTAGAAATATCTCTTCAGGCTGATAAAGGGTGAAGAGACAGATAATGGAAGTATGAAATTGTAAAGCATACCAATGAAGTAAACTGAAACCCGGGGTGCTAGAGTTCGGGATTACCTTTGTGGAGTAAAATAAATGTAATGCTAGTTTTCCAGGTGAGATGGTAAATGATGTAGCTTCCTACTTGAGTGACTAGAGCATGGAAATGTCAGAAGATTAAAAATAGAATTGGTTAATATATTATTGATAGATTAGAAATTATGACATTTTAGAATTAGCCATCTTTTGGTGTAATTTTCCTGTGTAGAAACTATCAAGTTCTTCTATAAAATGTCTCATTTTTATCAGGAAAAAAAATCTTGCTTTTTTTGGATTGTCAGTTTTATGCTTTGACTTTCTTCTTAATTTGTTCAAGAAGTTTAATTAGTTCAGGGGGCTCAGTTTTTTCTTCTACCAGACCCTATCATGGATTTGATCTTTTGGGCCTTGAGCCTCCATTTATTCCTTGAGTGATCTTTAAAAATTATTTTAATATTAATTGTTTCATTCAAAGAATTTATTGAGCTCTTGTGTGTATATATTAAGCACTACTTGGTGATGTGGAGGAAGATGGTGGTAATAATAGTAATATTAGTAATAGCTAATACTTAAGTGCTATAGGTATATCAGTTAATATATAACATCTCAATTTAATCCTCATTGCAGAGTTGAGAAGTGTAGGTGCTGTTTTAATTCCCATATTTGTGTTGACAGAACTGAGGTAGGGAAATGATAAAAGTCAGGATTTGATCCAGATGATTTGGCTCATACACTAATCGTGGGTATATACTGCTTTTTACTATATATACGTGCAATAACTTGGCATTTTGAGTCTGGAAGGGACATGAGAAGGCTTCCCAAGCTTAAAAACAAAGAAACAAAACCCCAAGGAAGTTAATCAATTTCTAGTGAATGATACAGACTAGATGTTCTTTTCCTGGACTTTAGGGGAGGAAAAGATCAGTCTCCCTTTGACAAGTGTTTTGTTCAAAGTAGGCCAGGTCTTTGAGAACCCAGGGGAATTCGATATGCTGTTTCTGGGGGAGAGCGTAGCATGAGTACGTGCTCTGGTGGGAGTGAATGCCTCCTGTGTTCCCGGTCGGTTTTGTTGTATCTCAGCGGGTTATAAAGGGGGAGTATACATAGACAGGTGGAGGGTAGAAGAGTCCTGGATCCGAGGAACCTTGAAGGCGAGACTAATAACAGTCTTAAACCCCATGAAGTGTGACCTTCCAATTGAAATAAAAGTTTTGGAGTCTTTTTTTTTTTTTTTTTTTTTATGTTTCTACCTTAAATCATTTCTTGACATTCATTAGTTCAGAGATTAGTATTTAAGTAGTTTTTGGTTCTTAGTATAACATATGGATTTGTTAATTTTTAATTCTCTACTAAAAGTATTAGTAGTTAGCATTTTTTTGCACATTATTTGGAAATCCAGGTGCTGGATGATACTTTTATTTCTGTAGGGACATTTGTAGGCTCTTTGTAAAATGATTGTAAGAATCAGGTTGTTATTGTACTTCTATTACTTCCAATCTTTTAGCCAACTAGAAAATAAAATCTTTTTTTTACAAATTAATTCCTCTGTGTCTATAAGTTAAAAGAACAAATAAAGATTCTTTATTTGATGTCAGAAAGTCTTTGTATTCTAAAACAATAGTATAAAACAAAGCCTGTCTTTAAATTTATTTGCCTACAGCATCTGAATTTAAAATCTTCAGAAAAATCTGGTTCATATTACTATCTCTAGCTCTATTTTCTAAAAATAACCCACACTTCACTATGGTTAATTTTATACCATTGCATTGCTTGTCGTGAGTCAGAACTGCTTCGAGTGTCAGGATTTCAATGCGGGCAGGTCTTTCGCATAGGTTAGGTTTGTAAACTTGGCTCTGTTTTCCCAGCATTGCAGTCTTGTCTTTGTGCCTGCATGAAGTTAGAGGAGACTGGTGACTTAAATTGTATTTTAAAATTTTGTTTATGTTTTTAATAAACATATGTTTAATTTGTAATTTTTGTAGTCCTTTACAACTATAATTAGATAAAAAATGGAGTTACTTTAGTTTCTGTAATTTATTCATTGTTCCATTTAACAGAGCAGATTTCATAATTTTTTATTCATGTAATATATAAATCATATGCAGAGATAATAAATGAACATGGGACATATAGATGTTTTAATATCCACTTTATTATCTCTACCTAAGGATGTGCCTTTTTGTCTTGGAGTGGTAATAGATCAGAGAAGAAAACTGTGAATTGGGTAATGGGTTCAGCATTGCTACTGACTGGTTTTGTATCCTTGCTCAACTTCTTTGAATTTCCAAGTCTTTGCAATTTAAATAGATGGCAGTTAAATATGACTGGATGGCAGAACAGATTTAAAGAGTGTGTACTTTATTTATCCTGTTCATTTATCCAGCAGATATTTAATTGACCACCAACTAAGTCCTAGGCCTGGTGCTTGCCATTCCCTTTTAATCTTTCATTTGGGAGTCTGCTGACATTCTGGAACTTCTTTTATCAACTTACAACATTTACTTTCCCCTTTCTCACCAGGATGACTATTTCTTATCAGTGAGGTCACAGAGAGAGGGGAGAAAAATACATTGGGGACTAGACTTCCTGCTCTTAATATACAAAAGAAACTGGGTTAGGGAATATGTAGAGTTTTGGATTTCTGTGTGCTGCCTTCTATAATTGAACAAAATTGAATGTGTGTTATGCGTGAGTGGTAGGACAGTAATCTGTATTATGAGCTTAAATGATAACAGTCACTGCTGTCACATCTTTTGAGATTAACCACAGAGGTAATAAGTAATATTCTAAGAAAATAAATATATATCTACTTTTTAATAAAATTATTATTTGGATATTCCCCTTTGAAAAAAAGACGTAGGCTGCTGAAAATGTGTGACTTTACTAATATGCTCAGTTTAAGGTGCACATGTTAAGTACTATTTTATACCAAATATATTAATAGATACCAGTTCACCAAATAGATATTAAGAGCTAGTGGGTGGGAATATAAAGGTTTTTATTTATGGGAAAGCAGATAATTTCATTGATGTTGTATTTTCTAGTTCAGTCTTTCTCAAATTTCAGGCTTTAGTATGTTTTTTATGAAATCAGTTGGGTTATGATCAATTTTAAAAAAGAAAATAAAAAATGAAAATATTAGAGCATATGCTAAATAGTAAGTATACTAAACTTTGGTTTTACTTAGGTATATCTGTATACTGTGTCATTGAGAAATGTTTCTTGGAGTGGGCCAGTCAAACAAGTTTGAAAACCAGTTTCTTAAGTATACATCCAGGAAGGCAGTTAACTCTTTCTGGGGTAAAGGTAGGCTTCTTGTGTCCTAAGATGAGTCTGAAACAATCTGAGGATGACAGTGGGGTGTGTTACGGTCTGCTAAAGCATAGGGATGTGAGTGCTGGTAACAAAGCAGTGCCCATGACTATTGCAACATTTTTTCATTGCATTATTTTAAATAATATAGAACGAGTGGTTTGGAACCAAAGACAAATAGGCATGGTGGTGATGACAGGTAGGATTGTATTAATTGTCTGAAAGCTAAATGCATGTTCACAAGTTTTGGGAGAAGGCACCACCTAACTTGGAGAGGAGAGTATCCACATATCTTAAAATACACAAGAAAACAAACCATGAAATTATTTTTTAGGCAGTATTACATAGTGGTGAGAAATGCCTTTGGAATCAAACTGCTTGGGTTTGAATCCCTGTTCCACTACTTAATAGCGTTGTAACTCTGGGCATATTTCTTAACTCTCTGTGCCTTATTTTTCTAATTTATAAAATAAGATGGTAAAACCTATTTCATAGGGGTGTTGTGAGGATTAAATGAGCTAATACATGTAAAGTGCTAAGAACAATGTCTGGCACACAGTAAGTCCTCAGTACATGTTAGTTGGTTTATTATTATTTGACATTAGATAGTAACAATATCTGACCTCTAGATGGGAAAGATTATTTAAATTCTGTCTAGTTTATCTGTTTTTTTTCTTTTGTCAGTTGTGTATGGCGTTTTATCTGCAAAACCATTGCCTAACCAAAGTCACAAGGATTTACTCCTATGTTTTCTAATAAGAGTTTTATAGTTTTAGCCCTTACATTTTGGTCTATGATACATTTTTAGTTAATTTTCATGTATGTTACGGTGTGAGGTAGGGGTCCAGCTTCATTCTTTTGCATGTGGATAGCCAGTTGTTCCAGCATCTTTTGTTTAAAAGACTGTTCTTTTTGCACTGGTGAAAATATTACTTTAAATAATAGTGAATAATTTAAAATTTTCCTACAGATAATATAAAAACTTTTTGTTTATATTACAATATTATATAATAAATTTGTGTTTATATAGGTATGCATGAATTTTATAAAGTTCTGTGTCTGGGATAAAAATAAACAAGGCATAAAGTCTTTTTATCAGCAAAATTATTTTTGCAAGAAAGCTACATGCAAATCACAGCTCACTAATTGAATAATTTTTCCGCTTGCTGAGGCATTTTAGTGTTGGCGATACTTGAAGTATGAAATATTGTTAGTGATAATGATTTATATAATGGTCGGTTACGGAAAGGCTGGTCATTGACTACACTTCTGGGAAATTTCTGTGTCCATGTCAGGTATAATGAATTATATTATCTATTGAAAATCTCCAGGATTTTTGCTCAATATACAGTTGTAGCAGAACTCATTAGTCAAATTTGTAAGATTTCCCCCTCTCTTTGTAATATTGTCAGTATTATGGTTAAGATAATACCTTACAAGTAATATAATGCAGCCTGATGAAGTTTTAAATGCCAGAAATGTTTGAGTAGAAATAATCGCTTGTATTTATTGCTTCTTGCTCTTTGTCAGATACACACACACACACACACACACACACACACACACACACACACACACGATTTATTTCCAGTCCACATACCGTATTCTTAAAGTGGATGAGAAAACCCAGGTACCTAAAAGGGTTAGTAAGTAACTTGTGCTGGATCACATAGTTAATAGGTGGCAGAATGGAATTTGACCTCAAAATGCATTAAGGTCATGGAATTTACTAGGACACTGAAAAGATCTTTTCTCCAGTCTTTTTTTGTTGCTGTTTTTCAGCCAAGTAGTGGAGGATAGTCACTGGCATCTGGTAGTCAAACCTCTAGAAAATTAAAAAAATTTTTTTTCTTGTGTTAAATTTGGGGACTGCTACTTTCAAATTCCGTTTTCTTACAATCCACGACCTGGGGAATCTAGGTAGCAGGAGCTATCCTGTGTGTTTTTGAAATTCAGTTGTTCGAGTTAATAGACTCCTTCTGCTTTGCATCACTGTTCAAAGTTTTACATTTCTAGGAGATAGAGTTTGATTAGTTTAACTTGGATCAAGTGCCTTTTTCTTAGCTGGGGAACGGAGGGTACCTTGACTGAGGCCTTCACCAGGATTGCATGCAATAGAGAGATAGACGTCTCCTAAAAATAATTGGATTCTGTTACAGGAAGAAGGGAAAGGGTTACCAGTTGGCAGAAACCAGGGTCCATTAAACAAATAATAACCCTAATCTGAGGACAGTTACTGATTAATGTGTTCATTTGAAGTTTGGAGATATACCTGGTTATTAATATTGAATGAATATGTGAGCATGGGGTTGGGGATAAAAAGATAAGAACAAGAAAAAAGTTAAAATTTTAAAAATTAATTGAAAAAGAGGATGACGAAGTAAGTACACTACACATATGTTCATTCCATGTACTGTTTGTAATGCAGACTAACCCAGAAGTTTGTTTGAAATATAGTATATCACAACATTTAAATGTAATAATCTGAAGTACATTGAAAGTTATGTGCATATGTATTTAATGATTTGAGATGGCTTTAGAAAGTATGCCTAGTAATGAAAATATGCTAAGTAATGAAAAGCTTATAAATAAGTGTAGCCAGTATAACCTCATCTGTATTTTTGGTTTATAGAAAATGTTAAAGGCTGAAACCAGTTGCCAATCTGCTTTGACTTTTTTTTAAACTATATTTTATTGATTATGCTGTTACAGTTGTACCACTTTCCCCCCC
>PVJI01024245.1:0-22248 GCA_004026765.1 Micronycteris hirsuta
GGGGAGGGGAGGAGGGGAGGGGAGAGGATGCAAATAACTGTAATTGAACAAAAAATAAAATAAAATTTAAAAAAAACCAAAAGTTTCTGTTACTTCAAAAAAATAAAAGGTAAACTTTTCCATTCCTCACTATACATTTTATCTAAATTTGTCAAATTTAATAATTTGGTGAGCACGCTATACTATATACAGATACTGAATTATAATATATAATTGAAACTTGTATGATGTTATTAACTAATGTTACTTCAAAAATTAATTCAATAAATAAAATGTAAAACTTGAACCCCACTAAATGATATGACTTCTAGGGATCTCTTTATCTTTAAAAATTCCATAGTTCTACAATGATATTTATCTAATATCAGAATTTAGTCACAGGGTAGACTCAAGATAAAATCAACAAACCCTCCTATACCATCTCTAGCTACAATCTAGGACAGCAAAAGAGAAGATTTCAGAAGGATAAGCATTAGAGGAGCCTTCCTGGCCCACCAGACTGGGTTTCAGGGCCCTGAAATATTTTCGTATAGCATTTGGTAATTATCCCTCAGCATACTTATCACAACTTTAATTTATAGACGTTTTTGGTCTGTCTTAACTTTATTTTTGTATTATTTTATTGTTGTTCAATTACAGTTGTCTGCATTTCCCCCCCACCACTCCCTCCCCACCCCAGCCAAATGCCCCTCCCTCTCTTGCTTCCACCCTCCCCCTTGGTTTTCTCTGTGTCCTTTATACTAGTTCCTGAAAACCCTTCCCCCCATTATCCTCTCCTACCTCCCCTCTGGTTACTGTCAGATTTTTCTTAATTTCAATGTCTCTGGTTACATTTTGCTTGTTTTTTTCTTTTGTTGATTAGGTTCCAGTTAAAGGTGAGATCCATAAAGGCAGAGACGGGGTCTATCTATTTCATTGTTAAATACCTCGCACTTTGCATGGTGACTGGCATATAGTAGGTGCTCAAGAAATATTTCTTAAATGAATGAATGCTAGTTAATTGTATTATTTCTTCCGTTAATATTTCTATCATAGTACTCAGCACGTTTCTATAATACATTTCTGTTTACAAGGTGAATTTTCTTCATGATGGGGGGAGCAGGTTAACATCTTATCCGCTTCCTTCATACATACCACAATAGCTAGCACACAATAGACATGTATGTCTTAATACACATACAGTGTGGTGTCCATGCCTGTATTGAATTTACTAAGGAAGTAAAATTACTCATTGGGTTTTTAACTAGTAATAAACTAAAAATAAATTTAGGTTTAATATTCAGTTAACCAAAAAATTTGATTAAATTGACACTCCCACTCCAAAGCAAATATTATTTCTCCTTTGACAAATAAGTTTAAGACTGTACCAACATATCATTAAGTCAAAAAGCTCCAGAAAGTTCAAGCAGTTAAAAAAATATCTCTGCCTTGGCTGATGTGGCTCAGTGGATTGAGCCCTGGCCTGCAAACTAAAGGGTCGCCAGTTGAATTCCCAGTCAGGATACAGGCCTGGGTTGTAGGCCAGGTCCCCAGTAGGGGGCACATAAGAGGCAACCACAGATTGATGTTTCTCTCTATCTTTTTATCCCTCCCTTCCCCTCTCTAAAAATAAATAAATAAAAATCTTTTTAAAAATCTGTCTATAAATGACCAACTAATTTGGCTGACTTTTTTGCCCCAGTGACTGAATATTTCATATTAAATACAGAAAGCATGAACGCAGTAATGGACAGAGAGAGGAAAACAGCAGATACCAGTTTCTGCCACGGGTCAGGTTGAAGTGCTTTTGTTTCTTTATTCAATGCTGACTTTCATGTCCTAAAGTGAGTCCAATTTTAAGGCTTCAGTTTGACAGGGGAAGATATCAGAGAATAGAAAGGAGACATTTGGAGGAGGGGAGGACAACCTTTTTCTGTGCACAGATTTTCTTGGCAGGACTCTTCACAAGGGACATATGAAGGGAAAATGTCTCTGACAGAAGTTAAGTGGCAAATGAAATTATTGTGCTTAAGACCAGCATAATATGCATGCCATGCTAGACAGATACAAAATGCATCACCATAAAAGCATGTTTGGTGTGATCTACAAGGATGTGTTAGGCTTTGGGGAAATACAGTCATTTTCTTTTCTAACGTCTGTCACCTTTCAAATTGTAAAAATCTTGTTTCTGAAAAGAAAAAAACTCAGTCACACATCATGCAATCCCTATGTACAAATTATATATTAAGAATTGTGATCGTGGCCACCATTTATCGACTACTCAAAACAAGCTAGTCATACAATAAGCATAAATTATAAAGCGCATCTAAATTCTGTTACATAATGATTATTATTATCTCAATTGTACAAAGAGAAAACAAAGGCTCACAGAATTTAGAAAGCATTCATGAGATTCTCATCAGGTTTGCAGCTAGTAAAAGGTAGGGCTTAGATTCAAATTCAGGCTTGCCTTTTCTTTATTTTGAATTTTTTGAATGGGGGAGGAGATTTGAGGAAGTCTTTAGTATAGTCAATCCACGGCACGCAGACGTTTCTTTGCCACCACCTTTCCCACTTGTTTGCCCTGGTGATCGGACCTCCCTACTCCAACTGCTGTCCTCAGACTATGTCCTCGAGGGCACAGGCCATGACCTCCATTCCTCTATCTCCAGTAACTGCCACAGTGTCTGGCACATAGTAGGTATTCAACACATGCCCTTTGAATGAAGATGTGGCATTTTAACATAGATTCCATAAAACTAAGTTAAGCCACTTTTATCCACATTTTACCCATTCGGTTACAGTGACAGGCCACATGCCAAACAAGAACAAAGCAGTGAAAGGAGCATGGAAGTCCTTATTTAACAAGAACTGGGGCTGCGGGATGAAAGGCTTCATTGCAGACTTCCACCATTATGTAGCAAAAACAGTTAATCAGCCCGGCTGGCGTAGCTCAGTGGATTGAGTGCAGGCTGCGAAGCAAAGGGTCACCAGTTTGATTCCCAGTCAGGGCACATGTCTGGGTTGTAAGCCAGGTCCCCAGTGGGGGCCATGTGAGAGGCAACCACACACTGATGTTTCTCTCCCTCTCCTTCTCCTTCCCTTCCCCTCTCTTTGAAAATAAATAAATAAAATCTAAAAAAAACAGTTACTCAACATAGGGTGGGGCCATCACATAGATCTAAACAAATGTGGAAGGAAATACGCAGTTAATTGAGAACACTGTCCTTCATTTTGAAAATCAGGGCTCTAATTAAAAGTCCAAATAACTGGCCTCCTCCTGCGTACCCTATCATGCTTTGAAATCAAGGCTCGCTTCCTGTGAATGGATTTTATGATTATTTTTGTTTGTGCCCCACACACAGTGCCACAAATCACATAAACGTTTTTGCTAGTTCTACCACACCAAGAAGTTGCACATGTTACAGAATAAAAAATAACAATTATTATTGTGCCCTTCATTAATTGAAATTTTAAGCTTCCATACTGCCCATCAAAGTCAATGAAAATAGCAGCAGTCCTTAAGCAAGGAATTCTTGAACATTAGGATATAATAATGATTTCAACACATAGCAGCTTTTGAAAAGTTGTTTTTTTTTCCAGAAAGTAGCTTAATGTGAATGATGATGAATGTCATAAGATATATATTCTGCTTTTCTGAAGAGATAAGAAATAAATTTAATGGAAACAATGTCTGTTTAAGAAACAGACTGTAATCAGACACTTTTTTAAATAGATTTAAGAAACAGAAAGAGCAACTGTACAACAGGTTATTAAAGACAGCCAAAGAAATCCAGGGGGCTCTTCATCACCTCTGAGACTGTCATTATATCCCTTAGGGCTACTGTCAGAAGCAGAAGTCAGTTGGATGTACCACACTGCTAACCTAGTTTGAGGCTTCTCAGGCTCTTAAGGAGGGGAACTAAGACAAACTTTGTAAGCAAAACTCTGACATCGAAAAACCAGCACAGCAGAATTCATACATCCAAATGAGCCTTGGCTCCTTCATGGATTCTGCCGACTTGTGATGCCTTAAACATAGAAATAATGTTGTCATTACTGAAAACATTTTTAGAATTCCTCCTTAATGACTATCTTCAGTGTTTGTTTTTGAGCTGCTTTAAAAATCAGCTGTACTAGAGTTTTTGATCAAAGGTCATACCTCACATTTTAAAAACCTATATCCAACAGACTGGCCTGCAAATACAATTTGGTTGTTCCTCCAAATCAAATCCATCTTCAAAGAAAACAAATTCTACTAGTAAGAGCATTTAATGACAATTCCCAAGGTCTAAAACGACAGGCACAAAGGAACCCTAAGAAAAATTTTAGCAATGATAGCATTGAAATCAGGGTTTAGCCCAAGATAATTATTCTTAAGAGACCCTCATGCATTTCTATGCATATACTCTTCCAAGACAATATACTATATTGCATATACCTACCCACACTCCCATTGGTACTCCAATAGAAAATTTCAAGAAAAATACATTAAGAAACTTGTACTTTCTGGGTCACATGAACAGAGAGTTTTCTGGGAGGGTGGTGCTGGTTTAAATTTAGATATCCTGTTTGTGAAGATATATCAATATGTTTTTATCTATATATACACCCATGTAGGGTGGGACAAAAGTAGGTTTACTGTAGTAACTATGCAAAACAGAACTTATTCTTGTATTATTATTTATTAATTACTGTATTATTTTCCATAAGTACAACTGTAATCCTACTTTTGCCCCACTGTGTATATTTTACTGTGATATGTATTTCTTTCATAATTAGGGGAGAAAGAGGGAGGGAAGGAAGAAAGGAGGAGGGCAAGAAAGAAAGGGAAAAAGGAAACATGAAAAAACAAAAATAGAAATGAGGGAGAGAAGAAAGGAGTGAGGGAGGAAAGAGAAAATGAAAGTAGTCCTAATAGAGAATACACTATTGTTGGGACTTTTTTTTTTTAATTGCGTTTTCTACTCTAAACCGTTTTATGTCCTTTTGTCTCCATGTTAGAATCATGTGCGTCGTATATGAGAAAGGAGTAACAGAGTTAAATTAGCAAATACGTAAGCGCTGTGGCAGCTGTTCTATTGAGTGAAGTGAGAATGATTTGACAAAGAGAAAAGATCCAAAATCTGTTCACCGTTCATGTTCTATTGATCAGTCTGTGACCAATTAAAAAGTAAACCACAAAAAATACCCTTATCTAAAAGCAAACTTCAGCCCTGGCTGGTGTAGCTCAGTGGATTGAGTGCTAGCCTGCAAACCAAAGGGTCGCTGGTTCGATTCCCAGTCAGGGCACTTGCCTGGGTTGGGGGGCCAGGTCCCCAGTAGGGGGCACTCAAGAGGCAACCACACATTGATGTTTCTCTCCCTCTCTTTCTCCTTCCCTTCCCCTCTCTCTAAAAGTAAAGAAACAAAATCTTTTAAAAAACTAATTAAAAGCAAACTTCAGGATGAGAATTAAGGGATATCCAATACCATGAGGACAAGAATCTGTGAAGTAGAATAGTGAGCCCACTGGTGATGTGAGCATTTCTCCAGAGCAGACTTGATGGCCTCGTTGAAAAATAGTAAGTTATATAAATGTGTGATTTCAGCTTGGACTATATTTTCCATTGTACATTCCAATCTCCTGAAAGCAAGAAAACAACAACTTTTAAAAAGTACCCATCCAAACAGTGCCATAAACAGAAGATAAAGACAAATGAAAATGTAGGGAATCCTGGCAGCAGACAAGAACCCAGAGACAAGGGGCTAATTTCCTTAATGTGTGAGAGCTCTTACAAATCAATAATTAAAAGACCAACACTCCAATACAAAAGGGAAGAAAGTATACAGAAAATTCACAGGAAAATATACTTGTGGCAAAATACAAGATGCTCCACTTCATTAACAACTAAAAACTGAAATAAGAAATTTTTTTATCCACGATATTGACAAAGATTAACGAGTTTGAAAATATCCAGTGTTAATTTGGTGAAACGATCGCCCTGAGGCACTGTCAGCGGAGGTCTAAATTAGTCCCACTAGTGTAAAGGGCAGTGCAGCGATCAGTACCTATCAAAATCTCAAAATTCCTTTGGACTAGACAATTTCATGTCTAAGAATTTATCCTACAGATATATTTTGTACTGCCTTGTGAATAGCTATGAAAGAATGTCTATGCAGCATTTTCACAAGCACTGGAAAGAACTAAGAATTCCTCAGGAGGGAAATGTTTAAATAGAATCTGACGTATCCACATAAAGGAGTAAGACACAGCTGTTCAAAACAATGTTAAAGGTGTATATATGCTGATACAGAAAGTGTCTGAAAACATCACTGAGTGAAAAATCAAGGGACAGAACAGTGTTTGGGGGAAAATAATCACATAAATGGAATCACATGTGGCCTTTTGTGACTGTCTTATTCCACTTAGCATGCATAGTGTTTTCAAGGTTTATCATTACTGCAGCATGAACAGAACTTCATTCACTTTTATGGCTGAATAATATTCCACTTTCTTTATCCTCTGACCAGTCGATGGACATTTGGGTTGTTTCCACTTTCCAGCTATTATGAATAGTGCCATTATGAGCGTTCACATACATCTGAATGCATGACTTTAAAAATTTTTATTTATTTATTTTTAAAGAGAGGGGAAGGGAAGGAGAAAGAGAGGGAGAGAAACAGCAATGTATGGTTGCCTCTCGTGCACCCCTTCCTAGGGACCTGGCCTGCAACCCAGGCATGTGCCCTGACTAGGAATTCAACTGTGGCCATTGGGTCCACAGGCCAGCACTCAATCCACTGAGCTATACCAGCCAGGGCTAAATGCATAACTTTTTATTAAAGACTAATTCAAACTTAAAAGTTAATATAGCCAACACAATTATTAGTTGCTCAGAGGAAACCTCCCATAAGATGCTAAGGCGGTGGAAAAGTATATATGGGTGGATTATCTATGGAGAGTTATTGCACCTTCAGTTATTTATAGAATGGAAATTGTGAGGTCTTCAATAGAAAAGAGACTTAAATGGGTCATTTTCCTTTTGTGAAAGCATATTACTTAGGACAAGTTTGTTACAAATACAAACATCTACTTTCATACATTCATGGCAATGTTGAATTGTAACACCACAGCTTCAGATATGAAGTTTCACCTTCTTGATTTACATTCATGTCCCTGAAACATATTCCAAAATCTGGAGAAGCAGGCCCTGAAGAGTAAAAAATTTTCTTGCAATATTGACTTTCGATGGTTAGTTTTATGTGTAAACTTGCCTAGTCCATGATATTCATTTATTGGTCAAATGCCAGTCCAGATGTTGTCATGAAAATGTTTTTTTTTAATGTGATTAATATTTAAATCAACAGTTTTTTTTAGTAAAGCAGATTAGCTTCTATGGTGTGAGTGGGCCTCATCCAATAAGTTGAAGGCCTTAAGAGAAAAGACTGAGGTGCCCCTAGGAAGAGGAAGTTCTGCTTCCAGACTGGGGTCAGAATCAAGCGGCAACATTAACTCTTCCCTGGGTCTCCAGCCTGCCACCCTATCCTGCAGATTTGGATGTGCAAGCCCAATTCCTTAAAGTCTCTGTCTCTCTCTCTCTCTCTCTCCCTCCTCCCCTCCACACACTCACGCACACACGGTTGATAGATCAGTCCTATTGATTCTGCTTCTCTGAAGATCCTTACCAATACAAGACTCAGTGAGTGTTAGTGTTAGAAAGTACTTTACAGATCATTTGAATCAAATCCTGTCATTTCATAGTTGAGAAAACTGAGGACCTACAACAAAGGAGAATAAGCTAAGAACTTCCTACAATGGTAATTCATGCTGAAGTTTTGAAAAGTATATGGGAATAAGGTTAAAAAAGAGTCCCTATGCCTATGTAATTAGGAAAGGTAAGAGGTAAAGCAAAATTACCAAATTATCATTTAAACCTATAGAATATGTTGGAAAACATTCAGTTTCCCAGTTTTCCCAAACTACTTTATAATATAATTATATTGTTCCTGGAGGCTAGTTATAATTGAATTATAGGGTGTCTTGTTCACATTCTAGCTGGTGAAAAAAAATTGCTCAGCTCTGCTTCGCGGTTCTCTAAACACCAGCTAGAATACTCATGAGGCAGCTTATAATTCAATTATAAGTCCCCTCTGGGAACCATATAATTATATATAAAAGACCTAAGCCATCATATGTTCTCCATTTATTTTCTGTTATGAAAGGATTTGTCTAAAGTCTGATATCAAATTTGAATAGGTCTGAGTCAATTTGTACCTCAAGATTTACCCAGATATTCAGATAATAAAACTGTATTAACCTCACTGAAAGACATTAGGAGTTGATCTGTTTACCCAAACAAAAAACCGTGATATCCTTATATCTCTTTGAAGATGTGTGTCTGTGTGTGCATCCACTGCATACAGATCCACACTTGTGTTTTTAAAGGAACTTGTAATGAAATAGTATTTTAAACTGCTGGTATAATTACTATGACTCAGATCTGAATAAAAGACTTTAGTGCACTGCATCAGTTAAGCTTCAAAAGAGTATATATTTTACAGATATAAGGTACGGGGACAATTGATATTGATCGTAATCCAGGGAAGCTCTCTCTGCCTCTCTGACCCATTCATTTGTTCAGTTAGCAGACAGTCACTGAACATGGCTGTATGCCAGGCAATGTTTCCCTCGCTACTCACAGTTCATTGGAGAATGTTCCTGAATGTGTTTGCACCTTCCTCTAGAACACAACTCATTATTGTTCTTTAACCAATGAATCCCAAAGTTTGTCATTTATTTAATTCCACAAGGATTTCACGTACAACCCACATGTAACATGTGCTTGGCTACAATACATGGGAAACAAAGGAGTAGCTATAACCTAAACCATACACTCGAACTTCAGAGTTTAGCTGAAGAGCTAGGGACAGCTTACAAGTAGAGGAAACCCAGAGGCTGGCAACAAGAAGCAATAAGAGGAATTAAATGTGTGGAAGAGGAGATGAGGCATGCCAAGAACAAATTCTGTATATCCCGTGAGTTTGCCTACAAAATGTTCTGAGACTGCATCATAATGCCCGCAGCGATTCAGCCTTTCAGCATCTCACCTCTGTTCTCAGGCAATACAGTTGAGATCTCAGGCTATGAAATCATAATGCCGGGCTTTCAGCTGTGAGATCTGGCACAAAGTACTTAAATCCTCTACACCTCATATGCCTATATGTGACGTGGAGATAATAATAGACTCTATCTCAAAGGGTTAGTGTAAAAATTAGCAGTTACATGGGAAAAGCACCTTGACTATATTATAGATTGAATGTTTATGTCCTCCCAAATCTTATATGTTGTAATCCTAACCCCCAATGTAATAATGTTAGGAGGTGGGGCCTATCGGGGTGATTAGCTCTTTTGGATGGGGCCCTCAAGCACAGATTGGTGCCCTTATAAAAGACACCCCATATAGTTCTCTTGCCCCTCCTGCCATGGGAGGACAAAGCAATAAGCAGGCTCTCACCAGAACCCAAGCCTGCTGGGATCTTGATCTTGGACATCCCAGCCTCCAGAACTCTGAGAAATATATTACTGTTGTTTATAAGTCACCCAGCTGTGGTACTTTGTTACAGCAACCTGAGCAGTCTAAGACAGTATAGTTCCGACACATAATAAGAACTTAATTGCTATTAGCTCCTATAACACTTCTGTTGTCATTGCCATCTCCGTAACCTTCATCATCATTATCCTAGTAGTAGTGATGGGAGATGAAGGGGAAATATCCATAGGATCAAGATATGGCCACAAATTAGAACTTTTTGACAAAGTCATATACACTTTTAAAGATTTTATTTATTTACTTTTTAGAGACAGGGCAAGGGAGGGAGAAAGAGAGGGAGAGAAACATCAGTACGTGGCTGCCTCTCATGTGCCCTCTACTGGGGACCTGGCCTGCAACCCAGGGAAGTGCCCTAACTGGGAATTGAACCAGCGACCCTTTGGTTCATAGGCCCGCACTCAATCCACTGAGCTACACCAGCCAGGGCCAAAGTCATATAGTTTTTAAAGGTGCTATGAAAAGATAAAAACAATAGCATGTTACTAAAAATAGGGCCTAACTAGCTAAAACTAATACAATTTATGAAAGATGTGGAGGCCAAAAAGTTCAGACCAAAAAATTTAAGCATGGAAGAGCCCTGGCTGGTGTGGGTCAGTAGACTGAGCACTGGCCTGCAAACCAAAGGGCCACCGGTTCGATTCCCAGTTAGGGCACACACCTGGGTTGCAGGCCAGGTCCTCAGTAGGGGGCACACGAGAGGCAACCACACAATGTTTCTCTCCCTCTTTCTCCTTCCCTTCTCCTCTGTCTAAAAATACATACATAAATTTGATTATGTATGTATTTGATAAATACATACATAAATTCAAGCATGGAGGTTTTCTTAGGTATATCTAGGGCAAGATTAAAAATGGGTGAATAAAAACACTGCTGGAATTGGTGGTATAGTGATCCTACTTGTCAAACAAATCCTGGAATCAATAAGTAGATAACCCTTATTTTCCATCTGTCTTTTCTGTCAAAGAGATTTAATTTTTGACTAGAAAGAATAAAATCATTAGTAAAAGTAAATGTAAGTCCAAGATTCATGAGGAGGTAGTATTATAAAAACATTTGGGTTTCTCAGCCATCATAAAAGATTTCTGAGAGTACAGAATTAGCTCTGAATGAGAAAGCAGCGAGTACTAGTACTCAGCATAGGCGTACTTGCAATATGCCTTGGCAGATTAATTCACTTTCTTTTTGAGCAGACTGACTAAATTGACAGGACAAGGAAATGGTTAGATACAAGTATTTCATATTTGTAAAGTAGTTTGCAATGTCTTTCATAATATACTATCACACGAGATTAAACGGTATATAAGACAGCTGATGGTGCACTTAAGTTGGTACGTAATTGAATGAACAACCATACCATGGTTGTAGTTGGTTAATTTGTCTCTAGCGATCTCCTTCTTCTCAACCTATTTAACATTTTTATTCAGGCCACGGGTGAGGAAATAGTTTTTAAATGCCACAGAACTAGTCTGAATCGCTACCCTACTGAATGATACAATTGTGACGCCCCAAATTAATGCCAAGATGTAACTACGAGCCAAATACAACATGTTATAATTTCATAGACCAAAATATAAAATCCTGCATCTGTATTAAAACATATCTCCACTACATAAGTACATCATGAGAAAAATTGGTTTTAAATTAGCATGTATAGAGACTAAGAAATTTTAGTTGACTGCAAGCACAATGAGCTGGCCGGATAATGTAGCTGATGTGAGCACAGGCTATGTGAATGGAAATGTAGGCTCCAGAAAGAAAAAGATGATATTCTTGCTCTGACTTGGGTACCCAAACTATACCTGAAGTGGTATATTCAGTTAGGGGCTGCCCATCTCTAAAGGTCTGAATCCTATATTGTACATCTGAAACTCATGTAACCAATATGATATTGTATAGCAACAATGCTTAAATTAAGAAAAAAGTCTTAAAGGCCATGGACCAAAGAGGGACTGTTGAGAAGAGAGTGACTAGAATAGCTGAATGGCATAAAGTTATGTCATAGCTGCATATGCATAATGGCTACTTGTGAAGAAAATTATGGAAAGGACTCAAACAACAGGAATAGATGACTTATGCATAAGGATTCTTCTAAATCTAAGTCTGTGCCTTAAACTGGCCAACCTCTAAGAAGCTGGGGGCTAGGAGTGAGAGCTGGTAGGAAGCTAGGAACTACAGAACACAGGATTACTCCAGGATTAAGAGTATTCCACAGGTAAATTTTTGTCTAGGCCCACTTTTCTCTGAAACCCAGATAGTCTGGGACTACCTTCCATAGTTCCACCTACTTCTGGTTTCTAGCCAAGAGGCTCTCCCTCCAATAAGCCTGATTCTGGGTCTAGCTACTTATGCTAATGGACAGAAGCAGAGAAATAGTGCCGATCCTTTTTAAACATTTTTTAAATTTATTTTTAGAGAGAGAGGAATGGAATGAGAAAAAAACGGAGAGAAACATCAGTGTGTGAGAGAAATATCGACCGGTTGCCCCTCAGACACCCCCAACTGAGGACCTGGCCCACAACGCAGGCATGTGCCCTGACTGGGAATCGAACCAGCGACCCTTTGGTTTGGAGAATGATGCCCAATTCACTGAACCAGACCAGCCAGGGCAGCAATTTTTAATATCCTTCATTATTTCTCTCTTCAAGTTACAGCCCCCAAAAGAGTTGACTGCATAGGGAACATCTTTCAGCACTGCAAAACCACTGAGCTGAGAGAATACCAAGGTTATATAAGCCGTGCATTTGTACATTTTCTCTGGGTCTTAATTTTGTCATCTGAGAAAGGAGGCAGTCAGATTAGACTCTAACGTAATTTTCTGATTGAAAATATATTATTATAAATCTATTGCTAATGGGTTAATTTTTTAATAATATTGTATGGATTTCTTAAAGGCAATAACAAAGCATGACAATAAGCCATCATTTGATTTAGTGAATTAAACTGAATGAAATATTGCCCTGTAACATATTCAGTTCAGAGAATGCTAAGAAATTTTAAGTTCAGTGACTCATGCAAACCATTTTATTTCTAATTTTAATTGCTTCAAATGTCCTCTTGTTTGATATTTGATTGGCTGGTTTAAACTTAGGTCCAGTTTTCTAAACATTAGTTGAATTTGGTAGAATTTTACATGATCGTTGTTTAAAGAGCTGCCTCCTAGCACAGCAAATCCTACATCAAGCAAAAAAGGAACTTGTTCAATGCTTAAAAGAGATCCTATTTAACATTTTGATTAAAGCCCTACAAGACCAGAGAAGAGGAGTGAGCCTAGGAATGCCTGCTATGAATTTCCCCAAGCAGGGTTTCTTCAAGTTATAATGGTTCCTTTTTGTTTCACAGAATTATTTTCCTTTTTTAAAAAATAATACTTTATTTATTTATTGTTTAGAGACAGGGCAAGGGAGGGAGAATGAGAAGGAGAAAAACATCAATGTGTGGTTGCCTCTCGCACGCCCCCTACTGGGGGCCTGGCCTGCAATACAGGCATGTGCCCTGACTGGGAATCGAACCAGTGACCCTTTGGTTTGCAGGCTGGGACTCATCTACTGAGCCACACCAGCCAGGGCTAGAATGGCTCCTTCTAGTTTTTGATTCAACTCACATATCTGAACCTAAATATGTCATTTACTTAAAGGGAAAAATATCTGGCATGAAGAAAAAGTAAAAGGCCCAAACATATAATATTTATAGCTGTGGGACTTCAGACAAAAATTCCTCATTTTCAGTGACTTTCAAACAGTTTTTCTCAGAAATAGAAATGGCAGCTCAGAAAATCAATGTTTACTTCTCACCATAACAGTACATTAGTTTGCAGATTCTTGTCTCAATACCCCCAAAGAGAAGGTTAATTTTCCTTAGAATCCAAGTCAAGGGGTCTGAGGTTTAATCCAATCTCAACAAAAATCCAGTTACATGAACAGCTTCTTCCCAAGCATTTTAGACCATTTACTACAAAATAACATTGGTGTTCAAATAGATTTCAGTTTATGTGGGAGCCTTCTGGATAAGGACTGTTTTGCCAGAGACTCTAGGGGAAAGAATTTGCAATGCTATTTGTTGACAGGGAGAGGAAGATATATAATGTATCTGATAAAAGCTTCTCCTATTGCTCCCCTCTGTTTTGAAAAGCATTCATCTCTGCTCATTACTTCTTGGGTACCAGTTGATCTATTGTATCACTCACCTGAGCATTCAGCAACTCAGCTTCAAGAGTGTTTATTCTAAAACTATTGGTGAGGCAGGCAAATCCTGTCATGAATGAACTGTGTAGCAGGCCACAGGTTTCTTAATGCTGCTAAAGTCTGAAATGGATTATTGAGGTGGCTGTTTTTCTTTTATTTTTTGTTTCGGAAGCAGGGTTTTTTTGTTACCAAACTTTTACCAAAATAACCTAACTTCAGGCTCCCATTCGACCCTTACACTTTTTCTCCTCATCCTTCCTCTTTTGTTTTTCTGAGAGAATAAAAATCGACTTTAACATTTTCTGTAATTTTCTATAAACTCCAGTGAAAAGCTGATTCAGAACTGACCTGAGATGCTTTGTGACATGTATGATCCAAGGAAGAGTAAGATGTAATATTCTAACACCATATGTTAAAATGCACATAATTTTCAGTAAAACACTCTCTAATTTTCATTACTGAGCACAGAAAGGCAAACTAATAATAAGCCAATGACTTGGAAAAAATCACAACTGCTCTGTGATTCAGTGAGAATTAGTAGCTGTCCTGGGGGAAGCAATCTAGAATGAAGACAAGCGGCGGTGACAGAGGGACACTGTTTAGGACTTTGGCCTAAGATGAATGGTGCTATCCATTGCTGGCATGCCTCCTTCCCCACCCCCACCCCGTTATTCCTGTTAGTATTGTGCTCCATGATATTTTATGGGAAAGATCCAGGAAAACCAGAATTAATAGACTAGGGAACAGACAATAAGTATTAAGTTTCTTCACCTGGAAAGACAAAGTCTGGGAAGAAGGGTATGTGATGGGAGTCTAACAAGTGAAGTTCGGGATTAAAGAAATCACACTTCAGAAGGTAAAATTAGGTGACATCACAGGAAAGTGATAAATGAAGGTTATGAGCAATGAATGAAATGAAGTACTACTACTTTATATGAGTATATCACCTATACATTAATTTTTAAAATACATTAAACTTAGGGGGGAAATATGAATAAGACATGGTATTTAACCTCAAGTGTTCACATCCTAGCTGAGCAAATACACAAAACCTGAACATGTTAAAATGGTATAAATGATTTAAAAGAGGCATGGGCTACGAATATAAGAACACATTAGGGAATAGTTTTCTGAGGGAAGGAGATAGTTATGAAATGGGATGAGTACGAAGATTTGACTAAAGAGAGGGCATTTGACCTGGGCTTTGAACAATTACTTGAAGGTTCACTCACTGGTCTCAGAAGGGAAAGGGGGCTATTCGAGAAGAGGCAATGGCATGTTGGACACAAAATAAATAGCCTGTTAATGAAACAGAGAAAGGTCCGGGGAGGCTGGAGTATAGCTGGCATGGGTTAAATAATGAGAATTAAGGCCAAAGGTAGGCAGAGCCTTAAATGCCAGCTCTACCTTCTGGAGAACAAGTCTACTTATACAGATTCAGGAGAGCAAAAATTAAATCCAATAGGAGGATGTGCTTAACTGTTTTGTAAATATCTAAGGGGCTACGGTGTGATGCATTCTGTATGAGTCACAACACTAGATGGACATATTTGAGCTCAGTATAAAGAAGAGCTAACAGGGCAGTCATGTGTGGAATAAGCTGCTTCAGAAGTTCTCCAAATGTCCTCAGTCACCTAATGCTTTGGAAGATCTTCAAATATGACATAAATATATTATGGAACTATTGGACTAGACAACTCTTCAGATCCCTTCCAAGTGGGATTCTACTCACTCCCCCACGAGACAGCTCTTCAAATAGACAGAAGATAGAGATATCTCCTGCTCTTTTTTCTTTACCCCAAATATTTTAACTTCCTTCATCCATTTTACATAATGTATCTTAAACTTACACAATGTTTTATGTCAATTATATTTCAATAAAGTTGGGTAAATAAAATAGTAACGATGGCATGCCTTACCTGCCACTTTCTGGTCCATCTCCTCTGGATACCATCATATGTGATCAGCCCATGTTCCTAACTAAATCTGACACCAAAAACCAAGCATACTATTTACTTGCCAAAAAAGCAACTAGATCCCTATGTTACTAATTGGAATTTTATGTAAGTAAAACCTTAATTCACGGAAGCCCAACTAATGACACATTTTGTTTCATGTTCTATGCTCAACTTTTCTGAGAAAAAGAAACATGGTGACCAAGCAAGCACCTATCTTTTTTTTTTTTTAAAGATTTTATTTTTATTTGTTTTCAGAGAGAGGGGAAGGGAATGAGAAAGAAAGGGAGAGAAACAGCAATGTATGGTTGCCTCTCACATGGCCCTCATGGGGACCTGGCCCGCAACCCAGGCATGTGCCCTGACTGGGAATCGAACCGGGACCATCTGGTTCCCAGCCCGCGCTCAATCCACTGAGCTACACCAGCCAGGGCGCAAGCACCTATCTTGAATTGACTGAAATAAAAACAAACTCATCTCCCAAGAAGTGGCCTGGACCAGTATAAATCATCCTGCCTCCTACTTCTCCTGTACAATAAGAACTGCTTTTAATATGATGAACATGAGATCCTGAAACAAATCCCCAAGTACTAAAAATAAAACGCAATTATGTTCACTAAACTGTACTTATAATGATAGTAAAATGGTCTGCAGTTTCATAAAATATTTCAACTACAAAGGCAAATAAAAGTTAGCTGTGTTAATTTTTTAAAAGCCTCAATTAACATTCTCTTCCCTAAGCATCTAGTACATTCTCTTCCCTAAGCATCTAGTTAATCTAGACTTTTCTATATTAAAGATCCATGTCCTTCACTATTATCTGTGAAGGGAAAGGGAATGCTTCATGTTTACCTATATACCTACCACTGATCTGGCACCTAGGTGTTCAGTAAATATTTGTTGGGTGAATTATTAATATACAAGTGTTAGTTATTATACTAGCCTGCCTCATAGCCACATTCTCTTTTCATCCTGAAAAAGGCGCAAGCTCTCTGTAGTCACATACTGCTGTCAAGCCATGCAATTAAGATATATAAATATAAATATGGTACATGCGGCATTATTGTGCATTCATCATATTAGATTGTAAGATATTAAAACCAAAAGCGGTCTTGAAGGTCATCTAATTTAACCATATAATTTTACACAGGTGGAAACTAAGGCGCAGAGAACTTAAGTGACTTGTTAAAGGTCATATAGCTTGTTAGTGACAGAGGCAGAACTAAAACATTGGTCTCTCCTTCTCTCGGTCCTGTGATTTTCCTTCTACAACAAATTGGCACTATGGCTTTTAAAGTAAAGTAGGTAACAGATATACATTTTTTTGTGCCAAAACAAGAAGTTGCTTAGAAATGTCATTCCATTTTGACAACAGAATTTTCTGGCACAAAGAAGGCTGGTTTTCCTCCCTTATATTGTAAAGGTATCTTGTATGTTTATTTTATATCCCTGCTACTCTAAAACCAATCTGATAATGTTTTAAGAGACAGGAAAAGCCAGAATAACATGGCACAGATTTACCTATCAGCGGCGGCAGTGCAGGAATTGCCATCTCCTGTTATTTGTCAGTAATTTATAAGACTACCCATGGGTCGCCAGGATATGAAGTGTGGCTTCACGTTATCAAAGTAATGACTTCTCACTTCATTGTTAAGAAACTGTAATTCTTGGTAAATGAACTGCCCACAGAGGGACTGTCATGAAGCAAGGTTTGGGGCAGTAGTATTCAAAGGTTTGAGGGGCTATATTAACTAAAAAATCTTCAGAAGTGTAGGGAAGAAATCGCAAGGCAACACTGGTAAACATTGCAGGCCAGATGGAAGCTTCCATGCCACCTTGGTTTTATATTTCAAGTGGTTTTGAATGTTACGAATGCTATGTTATGTTATTTTATGTTCAGAATGTTATGTATGGTGTTTTATGATAAAAAGAGATATTTTTTGATCAGTTGCCTTATGATCACATTGAGAGATTATCTCTAGAAAGAAGACTTCAAAGACTGTAGTCTGGAATGACAAGCTATAAGAAAAAAGTTCCTCATGGCAAGCAAACCTCAATAGGGACTCATGAGCTGCTAGTCCATAAAAGGTATCCAAATGTTTCAGATCACACCTGTGCATCACACTGAAGCACAAAGCAGAGGGCGGGGCAATTAGCATGCTGTATGCTGCATGCTCTGTGTACTCAATAACGTGTGTGGACATAGGGGGAAATTTTAACAGAAAGAAACCTGATAACCTGTACGAAATTATTAAGAAAAACAATAAAGACCAAAATAATCCCCATTTCTTCAGTATGTAAACTGTGGTATCTATCTGCAATCTTTGGGAAATGGGATACATTGATGAACAAAGGATTAAAAGCATCTAAAAGTAAATGGATGATCAACTCCAAAATATCACATACTTACTTTGCTGTTATGGCCAATCATAAAGTGCACCTGAAAAAATAAAAATGCAATTTCAATTTACTTGATCTTTTATGTTTATAGTATCAGATATGATAACATAGTTTTTTAATTTACACATCGGAAAGGCCATTTGAGGAAAAATTGGCTTTTATAACTCTAATACTTTCGGGGCACCTTTTTTCCATTTTTATAATGGTGATGAAAACTCAAAATAGGAGTTACCTGCAATATTTTTCATTTGTTTCTGTTGATTGTCAACACTGTTTTTTCTGAGTCATTGTGGCTAAGAAAATGAGCAGTCATTATTTTCAAAATAAATGACAGCACAGACCGTGGGCAGGAAGCACTAATGGTTGCCAAGGTTACAGTTCAGTTGATCAGTTCAAGGTCTACCTAGTGCATTTTTACTTCATTAATCAATGATCAAACACTTAATAAGTTACTTCCAAGTGGAGGAACACCGTTCACCAGGCTCATCCCTGCAGTGCTGAGTTGCGGCAGATTATTGCCACAACAGATTACTGAGACGCTTGACAAACCAGCCTATCATGTTTCATTCTCACCCTGTCAGGTGAAATTTGGTACAATTAGGATTGACATCAAAGGCATTTCTGAGAAGGTCATGATCTTATTACATCACTTAGATTAAGCACTATAAGGGTTTGCTTCAAGTTGGTTGGGAAATCCTTAAAAATCTAGACAACTTTGAGGACAAACTCAGAGACCTCTCCCCCAACAACCTCACTGAACTTGCTGGAAAGCTGGAGGGCCTGATGTTGACAGGGCTGCTTACTTCAGTAACTCACTAGACTGGAAGGCGGCTTAGTCAGTGCTTACATGATTCTACGAGCAGTCAGAGAAAAGATAGTCAGTTGGATGATCACCCTTTTTCTTTGTTTTTTCCCTCCATGTCTCCACAACACTATCTTTATCTCACCTGCTCTCATACTAATCACTCAAGGCCTGGCTCCTCCGGCTGATCCTTCTAGCCTGCTTTCTCAGACACAAAACTGATCTTATATAAGTTACCGCTTAGGCACCTGTCATACCACATCTTACCATGCACAGCGCATCACATCCTATCACCTAAGCTCTTCCTAACTCTAAATATTATGGGTCAGTACCACCCAAGTGATATATTATCTCTATCACCTGGAGCCTCTACCAGGTGAACCTCTGCATTTCTACCTATTCATCAATGGTATGTGTCAGCCATGCATTACCCGTCCTTCTTCAGTCTTGGGTCTATTTCCGACAGTTCCTTATCTACCAATATCCCCAGCACAGACTCGCTAACTCTAGTTAGCTCTGTAACAACACTAATTACACCAGGACTATTTCTCATTCCAGGCCACTGCTCATACTATGTCCCTATCCTTCCTTCTTCCCTTCCCCATCATCTAGCCACACACTGCCCATCACCTATCATTAAAGGTCCCTTTCTTCAGAAGGCCTTCTCTGATTGCTTCAACAATGATAGACGCTACCTACCATTTACTAAGTATGTATTACTTGACACTTTGAATCCAATCTGGTTTTATTGAGATTAATGTACATGCCATAAAATACACCCACATAGAATGTATAATTCTATGACTGTCTAGTTAAGTCAAGGAGTTGTACAACTATCACCACAAACCAATTTTAGGATATTTACATCACCCCCAAAACATTTGTTGTGCTCATTTGCGGTCACTTGCTGTTCCCACACCTAGCCGCTGGTAAACACTAATCTATTGCGTGTCTCTATAGATTTGCCTTTCCAGAGCATTACATATGAATGGAATCATATACTATGTGGTCTTTTGCTTCTGTCTTCTTTAACTTAGCATAACATTTTTGAGACTTATTCGTGTGTAGCATGTATTAGAACTTCATTGCTTTTTATAGCTGCATAATATTCCATCATATAGATCTACCGCATTTTACTCATCCAGTCACCAATGTATAGACATTTGGGTTGTGTCAGATTTTTGACTATTAGGAAAACAACACTGTTAGGAACATTCAATCCGGGGTTTTTTGACATGTATTTTTTACTATGCATATATAAAATATGCATAGTATATACATATATATACTATGTATATATGTGTATATATGTAGAACTGTTAGATCATATGGTAAATTTTTTCATTTGGTAAATTTATGTTTAACTCTTTTGGATATATATGTGTGGATATAACTTTTTTGATATATATGTATATGTGGGTGTATATATATGCATATATGTATATAACTTTTTTGGACATATGTATATAACTTTTTTGGATATACATATGTTACAATGCACTGATCTAAAGAGCACAATTTAATGGATTTTAGGATATTCAGAGTTGTGCAACTATCACCACAATCAATTTCTGAAGATTTTTCACTGCCCTGAAAAGAAGCCCCACACCCTTGTTGACAATTTTCACATGATCTCTATAAGTTAGGTATTACATCCCCAGTTTTATTGGTAAAGAAATAGAGGCTCAGCCAAGCCACACACCTGCTAAGTATCAGAGCCTGAATTTGAAGCTAATGTGTATGACTCCGCAGCTTACAGTATTTTCCACACCACCAGGCTGTCGCTAATCCTCAGTGTCCCTCTTCTCTGAGATCATTCCAGAATGCTGATTTGACTTCCTGTTTACATATCTCCTTAGGTACTCAGCAACATCCTTATCTTTCTTATACATCAAAATGATCCCTTGTCTCTACAACTAAACCATAAGCTTAGGAAGAACAGGAAGTGTATACTGTATCTTTTGACTTCTCAGTCCCAAAAAGCGCCGTGAAAACAGCTCAATATTTTTTGATTAATGCAAGGTAATCCTTGTTATTAACCTAAACCTCTGCTCTTATTAACAGTCAATTTTCAGTCTTGTCCTTTAGTGTCAACAGAGCACCAGCAGCTGAAGCTCCGTCATATTTTAGAGCCATGCGCCCCAGAACCATGTACCTTTAATTGTAGTTGTTCCAGTAACGTGTGTACAGTCTGCACCACATAGTCTTTTAGATGCTCATGTTGTACCTGAACTTGGATTTATTCTCTCGGTATTAATGTAAGTGTTAGACCTTGTCTTCCCCAATTGATGAAAAGCTTCTCATGGGCAAATGCTGTGTCTTTTGGTTTTGGATCCCCGTGTTAAGCAACAATGGTGAAGAAATAGAATGTGTCTAATAAATACTTCTTCCGGAGTGTGAAAACCATCATTATAAAGGAGTCCCTCAAGATTATTTCCTTTTTCTCTAGAGGAGTGGAGTGTAGCATTCTTCCGTATGCTGAGCTCACTGCTATTGTACTGGGCGTCTTTGGGGAAATCACTGCCCAGCCTTGGCCCCCCGCTTTGCCATTGGTGGCATGGGCACTGTTTGAATGAGAAAAATCTCACCAGTGCTTTCCACTCCTGAATCATCTTTTCAATATACTTACTAGAAGTTTTCAGTCATATATTCAGTAGTTTCAATATTCAGCCTTTTTTCCCTTGATATAAAGAATGTTCTTACTAAAAACTCTTTCCACCTTCCTATACTCATTTTTATGAACCCGGGTCAGTTTTTACTTCTTTGTAGCAAATAAGTCTGTATTACCTTTCCTCAACTTGAGATAATTTTGTCACCCTTTTCATCCTTTAAAATTTCAAAATTATTTTCTCATGTCTAGAACTCTTCCCTTTGAAGGACAATCTGCTCTCCCGGATTCCCTTCTTAGGACACAACCTACATCAGGTCTCCTGCTTCACTAAGTTTGCGTCTGCAGGTTCCTTTACTGCTAGTTCTTTTCCTTAGAAAAATGACAGAAATATGACTCATGAACATCAAATGCTGTCATATTTCAAAAGAGATGAAGCATTTTCTCATTAATTGATAGGAAAACGAGTACAAAATTTGATAAGAAATAAAATAATTGGGGAGGAGAAAGATGGCGGCGGAGAAGGGAGAGGCGTGATCGCTATTCTCCGGCCCACTGGCGGGATATCGGGCCGATTTTCTAAGGAGCAGAGCGATCACCCAGTTGTATTCCAGAGTAGAGAAGATTGGAAACCAGGACTGCACATAAAACTGAAAGATCAACCGGTAGGGAGACTGCTTCGGAGGGAAGGGGTCACTGGGGCCTCACGGGGAGCCGGGAGGTCTGCGGA